>ML677353.1:15904531-16058017 GCA_007922305.1 Dermatemys mawii | reverse complement strand
CCAAATTTGAGTGAGTAGCCCTAGACATAAACATAAGAACAACCATCCTGGGTCTAGTTTGCCTGTTGATTAATCCAGCCCTACAGCTAAGTCTTCAAATGTGTCCAGGGCTGTTATGAAGAGGACAGTGATCAATTTTTCTTCATGTCCATTAAGGAAGGAGAAAAAGTAGTGGGTTTAATTTGTAGCAAGGGAGATTTAGGTTAAATATTAGGAAAAGCTTTCTAACTACAAGAGTAGTGATGGTCTGGAATAGACTTTCAAGGGAGATTATGGAATTTCCATTAATGGAAGTTTGTAAGAACAGGTTGGACAAACACCTGTCAGGGATGGTCTATTGGCCCTGCCTCAGCAGGGGAAGATGAAGTAGAAGACCTTTCAAGGTCCTTTACAGCACTCTTTTTCTGTGACTGTAAGTTTCTAAGATTTTTATTCTATTTTTTAAAAAAAATATGGTCCAGATTCTCCACTAGAGCTATTTATATGGGATTATTTGGTCAATGAAATTGCGTGCACAAATAGGAGCTACTTATGGGTGTAAGGATTTGCAGTCCTATATTTACATTTATACAAGTATATTGTAGTGCCCAATTTTTTGTGCTCTAATAAATTAGAAATATTTGGGGCTAGAATTACTATTATACTTCATTTACTTTACACTAATCCAGCAATGCAAAGTAGCCATAAACCCATGATAACCAGTCAGTTATCTGCTTTGCATTACTGGAGCAGTGCAAAGCAGCTAGAGCTCCCAGAAAATCTGACTATTGATTAGCTGACCAGGACCTTAAGATGCTTTCAGACTGAGTTTTATGTGTCAAGAGGAGAGAGATTTTATCTGCCTAAAAAACTGAGGAAATTTCCTCCTTAATCCTCAAGCTGAGTGTTCCACTCCTATGGGACGAGCAGATTAATGCCATCAAGATCCACTGTATTGATTTACACAAAGTTTCACCTAAAGTATTTTTTGGCAAAGTATATTTATAATTGTATACCAAAGCTGCTAATTTCAGTCATGGTTGGATGGGATCTATACTTTGTTGTTAATATTTGAAGATGGCTCCTAGTGAACCAGTGTGTCAGGTAAACCAAAGAGGTAGATTAATTCAAAATAATACCAGAAAGGAGGACAGTTGTGTATTTATGGCACTAACCTATGACCAGGGAGACCCCATGTTCAAATGTCTGCTCCACTGCAAGTTTCCTGTGTCATAATGGGCAAGCCTGTTAGCATACGACTATGGTGCAGCAAAAAGTGTACTTTCCACCTCAGATACATGTGCAGATGGTAGTTGTGATTGAGCTAGTGATAGCATGGGCTAAGCACTTTCCTAGGTCCTCAGACAGGACTGTATTTGGGCAACTAGCCTGTGCTGAGGCTACCCTGCTATTTTTGGCATGCTTGCTTGATCAAAGCTAGCATGTGTACATCTACCAAAGCTAAACATTACATCTGTCTGCTGTATAGATGTATCCTCAGTCTCTCTGTGCCCCATCAGTGAAGTTTCTGTGTACCTCACAAAGATGTTGTGAGGATAACTACACTAAAGACTGTGAAATACTCAGATACCATGGTAATGGGTGGGGGGGATATACATTCCTAAGAGAGAGGGCTTCTGGGATCAAGCCCCAGAAAGCTTTTTCTTCTGATTATTGTAGCAGATTGGGAATTGGAATTTTCCCAAGGGGGCAGGGCTTTCATCTCATCACAGTAAAAATCTGTTATTACTTTTCAACAAGATGGCTGCCCACTACAGAAGTCTGATAATGAAAATTGTAATTCAAACCTTGAAAGAAAACTACATCTCACAGTTTATTCATGGTGATAAGTGCTTCGTGGTTATCAGGGCTCAGTTTGTCGGACTGAACAAAATAAGTTCAGTTTCCTTATCAATTAAATTATTTTTCATCACAGCCAATACAGGCAAGTTTGGTACTGTGACTAACCTATTCTGAGAGGATTACCTCAGTGTGATGCCCTCCTATTGGTGTCATCAAAATTAATAGCAAAAACTTGCCTTAAGCTTTGTCAGTATATTTAATGCCTACATTTTTAAATTACTTGAACATTTTCTTAATTAAACTGGAACATTCAAAATCACACCACTTTTTATTTTATACTGTTTCCTTAATATTGCAATATTTCAAAGATAATTGCAAACAATTCTGAAGAGATTTTTTAGATCCAGTGCTAAGTACAACATGTTAATGATAGGAAAGTAATAACACAATAAAAATTAGTTATCACAAAGTCCAGAAATGATTTCACTAGAATGATCAAGAGTAGCAATTGTTTCCCAGCTGTTTAGACCATAATCTCATTATTTATTTGTATTGGGTTCACTGACTGTATCTTTAATATCTACATGGAGAGATGTTGTTGGGGTTGTTAAGACAATTTGGGAAACTCCCATCTTCCATTACCATTGTCACAGAGGTCCAGAGACCTTAACCTGATGTTTCAAACTCATCTTGCCAATGAGACAGAGTAAAGATATGCATCTGTTTGTCTTCCTGGTGATTTTAAGGAAAATAAAGGCAGTGATGATATTTTTCAGTAAAGTCATTCTCTCTTTCAGCATGTAATGTTTGTGGGGTTTAATTTAAAAGGTAACTTTTGGAATGTTTTTAATCTTTGGATTGTGCATAGTGATGGTTAAAACGAAACACTAAAAATACCCACAGTATTCCTACACTTCTCTTGCTACCAAACTGAAATAAACCACATTAATCAAATAAGATTATATGTTCATCTTCATAGCACAATACCAGAACTGGGGTGTGGAAGAGGATTGTTGTGAAGTTCAAGGTTTTGCAAAGGTTCATGAAATATTTTCAATCATTTTGTCAACGTTTTTGGAGTTTAGTCAAAAACAAAAGACTTGGAAAATACAAGAAACTACACCCTCTCCTAGCTACCTCAGATTTCTGACTTCACCTCTTGGTCAACGGCCTGCTCGCAAAAGGCATGTCCACAATTCCTCTTCACGATATGGGAGTCTCTCCCTCATGAAAGAAAAGTGTCCCATTCAGTTTCTACCAGAGGCGGAAAAAGTGAGATTAGAAAATACAAATCTAACAACTTCCCTAATCAGATTTGACTCTCTCTCCACAGGAAAAAGAATCAGTGATGATAATAGGATGAGGGTCAGAGGGAAAGGAGGGAGGAAATTTTTAATGAAGCGAGTGAGTGCTTAGGGCTGGGCAGATGAGCAATACTGATGCCCTTCAGTCAGAATGATATGCTAATATCAGAAGGGTGAAGTCAGTAGGCCTGATTTCAATCTCAGACTGGTTTTATGCCAGTGTAATCCTATTGACCTCAGTGGAGTCACTCTTAATTTACACTGGTGTAACTGAGGAGAGAATTGACGATTGTAAAAGTAAATATTCCTTCGGTAAAAAGTATATAATTTATACTGGTCATGCTTGTGTTGGAACTGAACATGGTTCACATCATTTCAAGGCCATTTGAACATTGTGGGTTTAAAGTTATGCAGGAGACTAGAACAGCAATAATTCGGCATTCTGACAAGGCTTGGGGTCCATCCAAGTTGCTGGCAGATAGGAGTGCATCAATTCTCTCCAACAAATGCAAGTAAAAGATTCTCAATACCCTTCCTTCCTGAGAGGCAGTGAAGAGAGGAGTCCTCCCCTTTAGAGTGACCAGACAGCAAGTGTGAAAAATCAGGATGGGCATGGGGTGGAGGGAGTAATAGGATCCTACATAACAAAAAGCCTCTGCCCCTATACTGGATTGAATACAATGGGACAGATCCTAAACTGGTGCAAATCTGTGTAGCTCCATTTACTTCAATAGAGCAATACCAACTTACACCAGCTCATCTGTCCAGTGTGTCCCTCTCATGTGTGAGGGTGGAATTAAGATAGGAGTGGTGCTTTTGTACCAATCACCTTGCTGTGCTACACAACCGTGTGTGAACTTTGAGGGTCCACATTGATTTGGCATTAGAGGCATGAAAGTGGATAGCACTGGACCATCAAACCATTCAAGGTTTGCTTATCAGTTTTTATCATTTTTTAAATCAAGATTTTGTTTCATGTTATGTCTTCTAGTATTACATTGTGAGTGTTAAATAACAAAAGAATTGTGAAATTAATAATTATTTACTTATAGGAATTACAACTTTTCCTTAAGCAACAAAGAGTCCTGTCGCACCTTAAAGACTAACGAAAATATTGAAGCATAAGCTTTCGTGGCCTAATACCCACTTTGTTGGATGCTTCTGCAGATCCAGACTAACACGGCTACCTCTCTGAACTTTTCCTTAGAACAACTAAGGGCCCAATCTGCAAACCCTAACTAAAGGTAGAGCAGTTCACATTAAAAAGACTACTTGCGCAAAGTCTACCCTTGAAATTATAAATGTCATTTGTGGGTTTTAGGCAGAACGCATTTTTTTGCTGCTAGGTGAAGTAAATGGAGTAGCTTGCTTACAGGTAACTACTGAGTATTAATAGTTAACTATACCTTTGACAGAGGACTTTAATACCAGCATCTTGAATTTGAAAATGCTCACATTTCTTACATTGCTGTTAATAGCTGCTGAGGCTTAAGTTTTACCTTGTCATTTATGATTATATTCATATTTAAATGCAACAGTTTAATTCAAAAATGACAGAATGGATTTGATAAAACAGACTGTACAGTAGATGAAATGAAAAGTCTCAACATACTGTATGTAGGAATTTTAAATTACCTTTAAATAATACACAAGGGTAGGACATAGAAAATTCAACTGAAACAGATTATTAAGATACTTATCAATGCATGACTCTTATGTACTTTAGGAGATGAAGCCCAAGCTTCTATTCTGGAAAGCTTTCATGTCAGGACATTCCATTCAAATGTCTTCTGCAAAGTTTCCAATGATGGTTACAATAATGTCTATCACAGGCTCTTCTTTATTTCATTCGGTTTCTGTAATTATTCTCTCTCTGTCAATACTCCCCTCTCCCAACTTTTCCCAATGAGGCCAAATCCTCTCCATGTTTAAAAATTATAGATGCGTAGCTTACAAGGCCAGAAGGGACCAGTTTGATCATCTAGACTGATCTCCTGTATAACACCAGTCATAGAACTTCCCCAAAATGATTCCTAGACCAGATCATTTTGAAAAACTCCAACCTTGATTTAAAAATGGTCAATAATGGAGAATCCACCACAACCCTTGGTAAATTATTCCAGCGGTTAATTACTTTCACCATTAAAATGTTATGCCTTCTTTCAAGTCTGAATTTATCTAGCTTCAACTTCCATCCATTGGACTCTAGTATACTGTTCTGTGCTAGATTGAAGAGGACATTGTTAAATATTTGTTCCAAAGAAACTACTTATAAACTGTAGTCAAGTCACTCATTAACATCCTCTTTGTTAAGCTAAAAAGGTTGCACTCTTTGAAATCTTTTTCAGAGTCACTGCTTCCCAGGATAGAGTCCACCATCCTCTAAGTGTGGCCTACATTCTTTGTTCCTGGTTGTATACATTTACATTTAGCCATATTATAATGCACATTCTTTGCTTGTGTCCATTTTACCAAGTGATCCAGGATCATTCTGAATCAGTACTCCCCGTCCTCCTCATTACTTACTATTCTCCCAATTTTTGTGCTCTCTGCAAACTTTACCATTGATAATTTTATTATTTCCTCCAGATTATTAATACAAATGTTAAATAAAATAGGATCAAAAATTGATCCCTGCTGGACCTACTAGAAACACACCCGCTCAATGACTATTCCCTATTTACAATTAAATGCTGAGACCTATCAGTTAGCCAGTGTTTAATCCACTTCATGTGTGCCATGTTATTCTGATATTTCTAGTTTTTTTAATCAAAATGTTTTGTGTGCTACCAAGTCAAATACCTTAAAGAATTCTAAATATATTTCATCAACACTATGACTTTTATCAACAATATACCTTGTAATCTATGTTTTTTAAGAGTCCATGTTACAGCCCTTGAACAAAAAAGATCAGTGAAGCTCCATATGATGAGAAAGCCTGAGCAGACAGGGGCCAGCAACCTTTCAGAACCATTCAGGTGTGCCTAGTCTTCATTTATTCCCTCTAATTTAAGGGTTCATGTGCCAGTAATACATTTTAATGTTTTTAGAAGGTCTCTTTCTATAAGTCTATAATATGTAACTAAACTATTGTTGTATGTAAAGTAAATAAGCTTTTTAAAATGTTTGAGAAGCTTCATTTAAAATTAAATTAAAATGCAAAGCCCCTCGACTGGTGGCCAGGCCCAGGGCAGTGTGAGTGCCACTGAAAATCAGCTTGTGTGCCGCCTTTGGCACGCATGCCATAGGTTGCCTACCCCTGGCCTATACTATCTTTATGGTGAATCACATGCAGTGTTATCTAGTGTTGGTCAGAGAAACTCAAATGGAAATATATTTTACCAGTATTCAAGATTCTGGCTAACCTGAAATGCTTCACAAAATGTGGCCAATATATCCAGATATTTTTTTTTTTTTGGTTTCTATTTTTCATTTTGAAATGACTTCTCATTTCAATTTTTAAATTTTGATTTGATATATTAGAACAGGGGTCTCCAAACTTTATGAGACAAGGGCCATATTCGATTTTTCAAGGGGCTTCGGGGGCAGAAGCGACTGTGAAAACATTCAATATAAGCAAATATATGCAAAATCGCCCCCTTTCCTCCTCCGGCCACTGCTGCAGGGGCACTGACCCCTCCGCACATGGGGCCGCCGGCAGCAGCTCGCATGCAGGTTGGGGCACCGGCGGCTTCTCCAAGTGCCTGCCCCGGTGTGCCTGCTCGGAGGGCCGGACAAATAGGAGCCATGGGCTGGATCCGGCCCCCGGGCCGTAGTTTGGAGACCCCTGTATTAGAATATAATAAAAAAAATTCAAAAGCTGTTTTGATTTTGTTGAAACAAAATATTTCAGATGACCCAAAGTGAAAGTGTCTGGGAATTTTCCTTCACAGAGAATTTTGAAATTTTCAGTTTTCACTCCCTTTTGGAATTAAGCCAAAATTTGAAAAATCAAAATCCTTCACAAAATGGAACTTCTGTCCTCAGCAGAGCTTTAGTGTTCTCTTTATCTTTTTTCTGTTGTAAATTGGCTTTGGGCACAGTTTCAACAGGCGATTTTTGCCTTCCTACACCATCCTTTAAGGTCACCAGCCTCAATTATGGATCTCCTTGTGCAAGAGATAGCATAACTCAAGGATACAGGTGGCTTTATGCTACATGTCCATCATTTGGATTCTGATCCATCTTGGGGCTGATGCAACATCCAGAATAAATTAGATCTGCCTTTCCTGGGTTGCCTATGTGCCATGTTGCAGTCCAGAGTAGCCCAGAATCACTGTTGTGCTGTGGAGACTTTCCCCTCTATCTGTGATGTGACCCTTCTCATTCACAGTCCTGCCACATCTTCTAGCATGCCCCCTGCTCCATGGACTAGGAAGAGGCTGCATAGAGTTGTGTACAGTCATCCTACACTGGTCGTGGCTGGTGGAATTCTTCTTGTATGGTTATGGCACCTTTACAGCTTACATACATTGGAGTGTCATATGGGGCCAAACCCTCTGGTCTGAAACAATGGCCACATATTGTTTTGACCACAATATGCTAATAGTTTATGTTACTGCTGAACTGATATAAGCATAAGTGGAAGAGATTTTGCTGCCTTCATTACTTTGATAGGGACTCTGATTTTTTACTTAGTCTTTGTTTCCTCTTCTTCATCGATCCTTTATACAGAGAAACAACTCTGGAGCTCAGAGCTCTCAGGAATGCCCATTCCTTTTCTCCCTATTCATTATGCAGTTGAGCTTGTGGTCTTTGATGTTGTTGCTGCAAACACTCTGATAAAACTTGAGGAGCTTTAAAGCTTGAAGGTTGAAGCAAACAGCTTTTCTCATTGTTTGTGTGTCACTACCCTACTGAGTCTTATAGCTCAGCAGCTTATTTTGAATTTGTAGCAAGTTAATATAGCATAATAGAAAACTTTTCACTGATTCCCATTTGAAGATCCTCCACAGTACCCCTGCCCACGAACAACTGTAAACATATAGGTAGATTTTCACAACAGCATTGGATTTTACTGAGCAAAATCATACTTTATTACTGCTATGGTAAAATGCCATAAAAGCTTCAGATGATAGGAAAGAAAAGACGGACTACGCAGAAAAATTTGTTACTTGGAATGGTGTAATACTATTGACAATGTTTGTCATTCTACATGATAATTTGCCTTTTTGGATTTGCAATAATATAACTCTTTAACTCACTGGAAAATAGTTATGAATTTAAAAATTGCATGAGTGACTCACAATAGAAAAGCCTAAATGAAAACTATTGCCATAAAGGGTAAAACCACTATGATTTTTCTTTTGTTGGGGAAGCAGGAGGTGGAAATTAAGATTCTTCTCACATCCTCTGCTTTCTTCTCTAATCACAATGCAGGCACTATCAGTGAACGTAGAATCTTTGTATTATTTCCAAGTTTCCTCTATTGTCAGTCACTGTGACAAAGTGCAGGACAATCTGACACAATGATGAATCACTCCAGACATTGAGTTTTCACATGGCTGTCAAATGATCTCAGTAGGCTGTGTCACCTGAAAATGCCAAAAGACTAAAACTGTGTTTTGCTTTAGAACAAAGGCAGAGTTTGTTATAAACTCCATGGATTCAGATGAGTCTACAGGGCCAATTCTGATCTCTCTCCTACCCTGTGTAAATCAATGGAATTACACCAGTGTGAATGAAGTCAGAATCAGGCCCTTTGGATTTAATAAATGCTAAACATATACAATACAAGAATTTATTGTTTTAACTTTTAAATTCCTTCATATCATAATTTTTATTAAATACCCATTTCATGATGTAACACTTACCATATTGCAGACTATTCTACTCTAATTGTTTTTGGTTTCATAAATTTGAGTTTCTTTGTTTTTTCCAGCATGGCAAGTTCTCCAGCAAGTTTTTCATTTTCCCTGTGGAACAGGTAAGATGTAACAGAACTGATGATAACTGATATATAGTCAAATGCAAATATGCTTGTTTAAATACATGCCTTAGTTTCATGTAGATTCCATTGTTGATGCTACTGTAACTCCAGCTCATTTTCTCCATGAAAATGTTGTGTTCTCCCAGATTATTATTCACAAAGGCAGCTTTTTGAGTTATTTCTGCTCCTGCACAATATTCATGATAGCAATTTGATACCTTAGCAGTTTCAAGGTTATCAAGTGATTGAAAATCCTACTGCTTACTTCAAGGTGCAACATATAAAACTGTACTGCCATCCATTATCACAGTATAATAGTTTTTCTTAATGCCTTTCATGAACTGCTGATTTAGAAGTGTAAGCTAACTTCAGAAAGGGCTTCAGACTTTTTAGGCACTGTGTAACTATGGGATGCAGCCCTTTGATTTTGTATCAATGTATATACTATTTAAGCAAGTAAAATTTAAGCTTTTCCACAGACATTGATATATCAGCTGCAGAAGGAAGACATTATGCTATATTTATAATGAGAGGCAAAGAAGTGGTTATTTATCTCATATATTGAAGGGCTAATGCTGGTTTGATATGAATCTCGTGAGTAAGAATTGGACACTTAGATCTTAGAGATTAACATTACACCAAGAAGCAGCTACTAAACCATAAGATGCAGTAGAGTTTGCTAACTGATCAATGTAAGTGAGGACTTTGAAGAAAAAACCATCATTTCTCAATCTGTTTTTGAAGTTCCCAATCACCCATTGAATTTCAGTTTCAGATGTAATTTGGGTAGTCTCTGATTGGCGAATAGTGTTGCTTGATTGAGTTTACGTGGTGGCATCTGCTTAAGTAACAGATGTCTGTGCCACTAAGGTGCTATGTTCTCACTTTTTATATATGGGGAAATTGCTTCTAAAAGAGATTTTATTGTCTTTATGCAAATGAAAATACAATATTCCTGTCCTTAAAGGATCCTCATTATAAAAGAATCTTAAATAATCATAAATGCATGTGCAACCTCATAAAATCTTTTGCTATTTTGGATATTAAGGAAGTTCCTTATGCACTGTCAATTGTGCATGAAATGAGTTCTTATTTTAACTACCGGTAAAAAGATATTAGTTCTTCTCCAATGAAGCCTCATTGGATTTCTAAACAAATTGTGCACAATAGGTGTTTGTGCCAAAGGTTTTCACATTCAGTTTCTTACATGGTGTTGATAGGCAAGAGCTCTATATTTATTCAGTGGAAATACTATATATATATATATATATATATGTGTGTGTATATATATATATATATACACACACACACACATATATTGTGTTTTTTCCCTACAATATTACAGTAGCAGCATGCTTTGGTAATGAAGTGTTACATCTTTAAGGATTTGTTTTTCTGACCTGTGCTAACTGAGATACAGAGTACAAGGAGAGCAGTTTTCCTAGAAGATGTGTACTCCTCCACAGATGCTGACTTTAGTTAATCTGTAACTGATAGAAATGTGGCTGGGAAGAAAAATGGTGTCACAGTTAAAGCATAAGACTGAGTATTAGGAGAGTGGGTTTCTATTCCTTATTTGACGCACATACCCGGTGTGACTGTGGGTATGTCTACACTAGCTTAAAAGACTCATGGCACAGCTGTGGCTGGCTCAGGTCAGCTGGTTTGGGCTTGTGGGTCTGGGGCTCTGGTGCTAAAAATAGTTGTGTGGGCATTTGGGCTCGGGCCGGAGCCTGAGCTCTGGGACCCATGCCTTTCTCTGTCTTCAGAATCTCAATCAATTCCTCTGAGTCAGTCAGAATCAAATCTAAAATTACTGCCCCCATTGGTTACTTCCTCCATGTTCTGGAACAAAAAGTGATCCCAAATATAGTTTAAGAACTTACTGAATGAGTTGTGTTTCACTGTATTACTTTCCCAATATATGTCTGAGTAGTCAAAGTCCTCCATTACTACCATGTCTTGAGTTCTGGAAATTTTAGAAATGCATCATCCACTTGATTTGAGAGTAGACCCCTACCATGACATCACCCCTTTTTCCCCCCTTATATCTTCACCCAGAGATTTTCAAATGGTCTGCCTGACACCTCTTTATTGGATCTCAGAACAAGTGTATAATTCTTCATGTACAATGCAGTATCTCCTTTTTTTGCCCCTTGCCTGTCTTTCCTGTATTACAGACATGAAATTTATCCCACCAAGCATCTGTGATGCCAATTAAGTTATAATGTAGTTTATGTACTAATACTTCCATCTCTTCCCCATACACCTATCATTTGTCTATAAACGTCTAAGATGTTGTGCTGATTCCACACTGTATCCCTCTCATCTTTTATGATCCTATTATAATTTATCTCATCCATCGTTACCTTTTTTATACCTGGTGGTGCGCTTTTGTCACTTGCCCCTTTTGAACCTACTTTGAAATCCTCCTCACTAAGTTAGAGGTGTGAAGATGCTTTTCCCCCTTTTGGTCAAGTGGCCCTCATCTCTTCTTAGCAGTCCTCCTTCCCCACACCTTGCCCCTCCTAGCCAGTCAAAACAGATCTGAAATCACTGAACTATACCAGGTAGCTGTGTCTGGAGTGGTGGAGCAGTTCTTTCTGGACCTGCAGAGGAGAGCCATCCTTGGATGCCACTTGACTATCACTGAGATTAGGATGACCTAGACTTTCGGTGGCTGAGGACTGTTTGTGAGACGGAGCCCTGGAACTCCATAAATTGACTATTTATTGTTTGGGTCAAGAGGATTGACCAAACTTCTGATGTGCTGCTTTGGTTACTCAGTTTCTTATATGCAAACACCGAACTGGGTATTTTGTGTCATCTTACTGTTTTCCCCAAAACAACAACAACAAAACAACAACAACTACAGCAAAATATTCCTATTCCATGTTCCCAAAGGACTCTGAGCACTTGCGAGTACTCAAGTGAGGAAAAGACTAAGGAGGTTATATTTTAATTTTCCAAAGCCAGAAGTAGGAGAATGGCTCTGGGTACAGACTCAAGCCATAGTTTTAGTTTAGAAAAGGACCCTAGGCAGACTGAGCCCAGGCCTTGTTGCGCCATTGCCACCTGGAGGACGGGTTACATTTTAATGTCACAGAAGTAGCATTAATGTGAGAAGAGAACAATTCTATTCACAGTTCTTTCACACAGTCTGGGCAGGGGATGCTACATGGGTAGATAGTCATGTGCTTTCTGTTGTGGACCAGGATGTAGATGGTCTGGCCTAGTAGTCAGGGCAGGAGTCAGGTCTAGTGGGTGGAATAGGCATCCAGGTTGGGTAGCGAAGCCAAGGGTTGGCCCCAGAGTCAACTGCTAGTTACTAGTGCCAGGGCTCAAGCCAGAGTCAGAACCAGGAATCGAAGCTGATAGTCAGAACTGCAATCAGATACCAAATGCCAATGCCAAAGGTCAAACCAGCATCAGCATCAGAAGTTGAAGGCTGGGGTTGGAGCCAGGATTGGTAACTGATGATTGAAGGCAAGGCGTAAGGGCAGCAGGACAGGCAAGGATGAAGCATGGAGCAGGAGCATGGTGGGAACAGGAGCAAAGGTGGGGTAAGGCAGGGGCCAGGAGCAGAGCAGGAATCAGGAACAGAGTTGGGTACAGGAGGCAGGCACAAGCAGGATTCAATGCAACTACAATACCCTGTTGCTCAGACAAACTTCCTGTGCCTCCTTCTAGCTTACATAGTCTGGTTGGACCAACTAGTGAAGCTTGGTGATCCTCCAGTCAGGGCTCTCATATGTGTGCCTTGGCTAAGGCTATAGTCCTACTAGCTTCTTGGCCCACCAGCTTTCGCCAGACATTGGGTGGAGGCCAGAATACATCCCCAGTCTAGGGACTCCCAGGCCTAGGGTTCAAAACCTGGAACATCACACCCTTCATTCCCTCTGTGCTTAACAGTGAGTAAAGTTATAAACAGTGAGTAAAATTACAGCAGTGTCTCTGACTGCTTTCAGGAGGCAGAATCCAATACCTGCAGCAACTAGAGTATGGCCTTGAGGTTTTTTAAATATTTCGGAAAAATAAATCCAAGTATTGAGAGTGAAAGAGGGGTGAGCAGAAATATGATTCTTGATCCTCTTCTGTCAAGACCTGGTTCTTTAGGGAAAATGTAGCTTGCCACTGGGGGGTGGTGGTGGTTAAAGTTTCCATGGGAAATCTACGTTGGGTAGATATACAGGTATTAAACCCTCCAAACTATATTTAAGTAAGATGGTAGCTGAGATGCAATGAATTGTCGACCTGTTGGCAGCAACATTAATAATAGAGGAATGTGCTTTATTCTACTGTTTGCCTTCACATCTGCTTCACAAACATTATCAAGATAATCACATTCCTCCAGCAGCTGCTTTGCTTTAGCTCACAAAAATAATTCAAGGGTAATGCACCTTGTCTAAGTTAATTCCAAATACACGTCTCAAACAAAACAAAAGTGCGTGGTGCATATTTTGACCCACTGCACTACATCAAAGATACAAAACGACTCAAATAAAATTGGGCAAAAGTCATCATTTGCTCAATAACGTTTCTGAACAGCAGGAGCGTGAGTTTGCTATTTTCTTTATATATGAATAAATATCAAACTACAACCTAAATTATAACTTGTTCGGGTCCTCAAATATCTCATATGATAAGAAGCAAAGAATATTATGTGAAATTGATATCGCTTATGAAATTATTGCCCATTAAAAGAGGAATCATGTCTAGTGGTATAATCGTAGGCCAAGAAGCTTACTTCTCAGGTGCCTGTAGTTCTTCAAGGAGACTGACTGTCTGCATGGAGCATACTTCTGAGATGACTCATTCCCCAATGAGTAAATTTGGGCCCCTCTGACTACCGGTATCTGTTGGGGCTCTGAACATGCTCTGGTGGTGCATCCAAACATCTGAACCAAGAATTATACAGGCACACAGACTCAAATGCCCCTCAGTTCCTTTCCTGGAAAATAGAACCAAGCAGATGTTTCTTAAGAGTGAAAAGTAGGTAGAACATGTGGAGTTATCTGTAAGCCAACCTTGGCAGAAATACTCATTTATTGTAACAAACAAACTATTTTTGTTCATTGTTGATAAACTGTATAGTCAGTTGCTTGACCACGCTTTGGTTTGTTATGAAATATATTCAAGAGGTCCAATAACCAATGTCAGTCAGGTTTCTTGCCCTAAGCCAATAATAATATAGTGCTTGGAAAAGATTCTGTACAACACCAGTCTCCAAGAAGCTGTCTCATGCAGATATATATAATGGTGGGGTTAATGCACATTAATTAATATGATATATATATGTTAACCAGCATATACAACATTAATTAACATAATAAATAATATGTAAAAAGACCATAGTTTTTCCAGGATTTGTTCACTCTAACAATATAAATGTAGAACTTTAGGATGCCATCTGTTTCATGATGAAACTCCATGTTTATTAGATTTTACTTATGTTCCCTATATTTTTTTGTCCCTGTATTTTTTTAGCTGGTGTGTTTGTCAGTAATATTGGTGTTTACCGTGTGATGTGTTGCTCAGATAAAAATCTAAGGCTTCAAAATGCTAGAAAGACTTCACTCCACTGAGGAAACAATGGATTTTATTGCAGAATTATTAGCATAATTTTTCAACCCCGCACAGTTTTCTTGGGAGAACATATGTTGGGACGACACTAACACATATCAAAACAGAAATCTATTGGCATGTAGAACAGAATGAAGTCTTCTTCCCAGCATGACAAAGATCCCACTAGCTACCATTTGTCACTTGCTGGCAGGTGTCCCATATGATATCTGGTGGCTAAAATTCAGTTTAATCTAATTTTAATTATAAAAAGTAAAGATTATTTTTAGGACTGCCTATGCGTGAAAACATACTTAGCCAAGCAAATTTGACCAGTAAAATCTAGCCCAATTATGAGTAAGTTTTAATTAGAATGCCTGTCAAGACAAAAGAACAATAAAGAACGACTATTCAGAAATGCTGACACCTCGTTAAGTTCTATAGGTACCACAAACAACCCTGCTACTCCCTGAAAGAAAGCCATTTATATGTAACATATGCAGATTTGCAGGATTAGTTACTCTGGAGGATATACCATAGAATATAGAATATTTTTGAAGTCCATCATCAGATTACTCCCACAATCTCAGATTGTCTCAGAATGTTGAGTTTCTTAGACAAAAGCATCACTGGGAACATATATACCAGAAATAGCAATTTCTGCTACTGCTTGAATCAAAACTTGCATGTATGGAAGCATGGACGCTAGAAAAATCACCTGTCTGTTGGGTGCTTGACTTCTGTGATGCAAGAAAGATTGGATTTTTGCTGTCTGAGTTTACTGTGTAAAGAATCATGGCTGGTTTGACACGTTGGCATAGAAACAATGTAGGAGCCAAGGAAAAAAAGAAAAGAAAAAGCTTACAAGAGAATATTGGCTCACGAGGAACATATTGTATTATTTATCGGAACCATTGATTTTAAAAAAGAATGCTTCACTAGGGCTGATCAAAACCACTACCTTTTTTATAGACTGGTGTGAACTTGAAATAAGCAGATCTTGTATACTAACTGCATTCTCAGCCAGATCGGTATTACAAATACTGTACTAAAACAAAATAGTCTTAATTAGCATAATACCCAAGGGACATTGAGTGAATTTTGGTACATGTGGTACTGGTGTTTGTTTAATTATATTGCTTTAAGTGTTGTCCCCTGCTCTTGCTCTCACTGAAATGGCAAAAACTACCATTGATTACAAAAGGATTATAGTTGGGGCTGATAATGCAGCCCCCTTAAGGTTGCCTGACACTTCTCATTATTAGACCCTGTTTTCAATTGTTTTTAACTTTGCCAAACATGAACTGACATTTTCCATCCCAGGTGTCTGCCTCAGGATGTTTTTGTTTTATTTCAGCCAAAGCAGTGGCTCTTTCTGAGAATGAGGCTATGGAACAATATGTCATTTTCCCAATTTTAAAGAATTCTGGCAACCTTTTCTTTGAAACGCTGTAGTGCCCCCACACTTTGGAACAGAGACTCAATATTTGGTATGGGAGTGGCCTTTGTGTCAGGTATGTGCTTTTTGCTGTTCCCATTAAAATCTGCTCAAATTTGACCCAGTTATAATCTTTTTAATCCATCTTCAGATGTCTTAGAGTTTAACAGCTAAAATTTCTGAAGAGTCTATTCTCACTGAGCATGCTTCAGTCTCTCCCAGCTCCTAATGTTGACCAGACAGTATACATGCACCATCACCACAGAGTGACTGAGTATGTTCCAATCATCACAGCTCCTGCATGTGACTGGACTGTGCATGCAGCATCCCTATGAATGACAGTATGCTCCAGCCCA
The DNA here is from genome assembly GCA_007922305.1 of Dermatemys mawii. Taxonomy (NCBI): domain Eukaryota; kingdom Metazoa; phylum Chordata; order Testudines; family Dermatemydidae; genus Dermatemys; species Dermatemys mawii. The sequence continues at coordinate 16,041,646 of ML677353.1, read as the reverse complement.
TGGCATGTCAGATAATGACTTTCTCTGTAATGGCTGCTCTGAGCCAGGGTAAGGCTGGGCAATGGAAATGAGAGCAGGGATCCTGTCTCTTCTGTGCTCTTGATGACCCCCACCCCGCCATCTAAACAAAGTGGAGGAGGAAGCCATCTATTCAAATGCAAAGAGGGAGGGAAAGGAGCAGACTGGGAAACAGAGTCTGGTGAGGTTGGGATGGAGGGAGTTGAGGAGAGAAACTGTGACCGAGAGTTGGACTGAACAATGAGACTGGGAGTTAAGGGGAAGGGCAGACTGGGGCTGGTTAGTTGGCAAGGGTTGGACCAGAAGCTGTGATGGAAGAGGCCAGGCTGAGACTAGAAACTGTGGGCTGTGGGGAAGGGGAATGACTGCCACTGTCACTAACCTAGTAACTAATAGTCATCGGAGGTTGTCCTACTCTGCTACCTCAAATGGCAGAGCTCTGTGTGGTGGATCTAAAGGATCCGACCCTGCTGATGAACCATGTGGGTATTGATATGATGCCAGAGATGGAATTTCTGGGTTTTTTTTCAGTTTGCTTCAAAAAACAAACAAACTAGGAAATTACACCCAAAACATGATATTAAAAAACATTGTCACCCAGTTACAAAAGCAAGCACTCAAAAGTTAGAAAATGGAAGAATTAAAGTTTGCTTATGCAGATGTTAAATTACCAACCCCATAGTTCTAATTATAACCATATAATACAATGATATAATAAACCGAATCTTGTCTCTTAAATAGAGTTTTATAACTGATTAAGTAACATAGAAAGAGATGAACAGATTTATATGCAATAACCATCAATGGGTGGACCACATAAGCCCCATAAACCTTACGCATCTGGAGAACCAAACATGTACATAAGAAAATATATCATTACAACACACACTTTTTGGGAATAACTCATGGGGGAATTTAATTTTCAAACTTGGCAGCCTATGTTAGAGGGTGCATTATAAATTTGAAAACCTGAAACAGGCACTTTGGCACATATTTCCATTTTGAGTGCCAAAATGCAGAACTGGATGTTCTCACTGTGGTTTCACCTTAGCTTGAAAACTGGGCCAGCAGTAAAAAACCAGAGGAAATATGTATGTTTTCTCTAATGGTGAGATTATTGTTTATTATTACTTCTGTGGGCGGGCCCGGTAGATACATTTTGATAAAAGCCAAAGAAAAAGGGCTACAATGAAAATTGCAGAAATTTTGTATAAAGATAGACCTCACTGAGAACTAGCCCTTTACCTAGTATGCAGGAATATATAAAATGTAAGGATAATTGCGCCAGGATTAAGACTATCTAAAGCAGGGGTGGGCAAACCTTTTGGCCCGAGGGCCACATCGGGATTCCAAAATTGTACGGAGGGCCGGGTAGGGAAGGCCCTGCCCTCTATCCTACTTCCATCCACTTCCTGTCCCTGACTGCCCACCTCAGAATACCCAACCCATCCTGCTCCTTGTCCCCTGAATGCCCCCTCCTGAAACCCCCCCCCCCACCCCCCACCTCGGGACCCCTTCCCCTACCCAACCCCCCACTCCCTGTCCCCTGACTGGCCCTACCCCTATCTACCCCCCGCCTCCTGACAGACCCCCAGGACTCCCCCACCCTATCCAAGCTCCCCATTCCACATCTCCTGACTGCCCCCCAAGAGCATCTGCCCCACCCATCCCCCCCACTCCCTGTCCCCGGAACTCCCTGCCCCTTATCCAACCCCCGCCCCTTTACCCATGCCTCCCCCCTCTCCCGGAGCCTTATTGCCCCACGTCCAGGAGCAGCCCTGGACAGCACTGCAGCGGCGTGGCTGGGGAGGGGGTGAGTTCCTGCCACATGGCCTGGCAGAGCTCGCAGCCCTGCACCCTTACCACGCCACTCCCAGCGGCAGCTCAGGCCTCACCAGAGCCAAGCCGCTGTAGCATTGTCCAGGGTCACTCTTGGACACAGCACGCAGAGGTTCCGGGGATGGGGGAATGGCGCGGTAAGGGGGCGGGGCTGCGAGTTCCAGTGGGCCACGCAGCAGAAGCTCACCCCCCCTCACTCCTAGGCTGAGCCACGCCGCTGCAGTGTTGTCCAAGGCCACTCCTGGACACGGCGCTGAAGCTCCGGGAGAGTGGGGAAAGGGAGACAACAGGGGAGGGTCCGGGGAAAGCCTCCCCAGCTGGGAGATCAGGGGGCCGGGCAAAATTAGCTCGCCGGCTGGATGTGGCCTGCGGGCCATAGTTTACCCACCCCTGATCTAAAGTATAAACACCTATTGAGGGTGATTGTTGTCTGAGATCCATTTTAAAATGACATAATACTATTAACTAAAATGGAATCAGTCCTAATTTACAGCAATATAAATGTAAACAAGCCCATAATATTTTCCCTCCAGTATTAGTTGTTGATTTCACTTTTATTCCTTGTCCTGTCTTTCCTCTGTTTTCCATCTCTTCTACTTTTCTTGTTGTTGTTGTTATTGCTCTGTATTTTACTGAAGTGTTTTTATTGCTGTGTACTTATTGTAATGCCGCTAAGAAAGCCAATAAAATGCCAGCACTAATTAATTAACTAAATTGAAAAAGTTACAAGTGATTGAACAACTTTATTTATGAGCATGCTCAGTGGTCTTCACCTAAGATTTTAGCAGAGGCTTCCCCATATGTGATATTATGGTGCATCATCCTGGCCTCACTTTACAAGGGAGCTTGAGGCAGAATCAGGAGGCTAGAGTTTTGCAGTTTGTTGGAGGGAGGTTTTAAGTGTCTCAAAATGCTGCCTTGTCCTTGGGAATAACAGGGAGCAAAATAATACAATCATTTGGGGAACTGAAAATAAGAAGTACAGGAACACCAATTAAACAACTTCAAGCCTAAGTCATAACAGCAGAAGAGTAATTCCCTACTTGCCTTTCAAATAATCTCTGGACGAATGTTGGTAGAAATAAAAACAGTAAAATCAATAAATACGGTCAAGCAAACACAAAACTACAAAACCAAATTAAGTTAGACAAATACACAGCACCCATAGCCTCCCCCTGCCCAATGCCAGGGTAGATGGGCTGTGCGTAGCAGAGTTGGGCGAAGGGGAGTGTGTGCTAGACAAGACAATGCAGCATCTACACAGCAGCATGACCACATTTGCAGCCTTTGACCTGTATTTGTGTCAGTAGCTGCTTCACACCCCTGCAGTGATGATTTGGAGAGTTTGTCTGGACAGCCTATGAATGCTAATTAACGCTATGAAGTTGTTATGAAACTGTTGTATTTTTGAATACCTCTGTGTGTATGTGGTTTAGGGTGACCAGGCAGCAAGTGTGAAAAATTGGGACAGAAGGTGGTGGTTAATAGGAGCCTGTATAAGAAAAAGACCCCAAAATCAGGACTGTCCCTGTAAAATCAGGGCATCTGGTCACCCTAACATGGCTTGTAGCCTTGCTGGTTGTGTCATGGCCTCCCAGACCAGGTACAATGAGGGTTCTTAGAACACAACTGTTGTCAATTCAGGTGGCAGTACCTTAGAACAATAGGGTACCTCAAGCCTAGAATAACCATTTCCCCCACCTCTCGGCACGGGGCTGGTGATGGAGAAAGAATGGAAAATCTCTAAATGCAAAACAGACACCCTAAGGTATTGATGCTAGCTGTTAAAAACCACAGAGGCTGGATGAGTCAGAGGAGGACTCAAAGCTACGCAAGAAGTTATGGGCAGAGAGGGGAAAAGACACACAGGGTTTCACAGCAGCAGAGACGCTGGTTTAGCTGAAGCATCAACTAAGATCAGAGAAAACAAGCTGACCTAGCGAGAGAGGTCCCGGGGTTCACAAATCAAGCCAGTAGAAGGATCCTGGATACCCCCAGAGACTCTGATCCCAGCCCTAAGAGTGCTCTACAGTGGTGAGGAAACAGAGGCAGGAGAAAATGTGTGCAAGGTTTATTATTTTTTGTCTCGAGCTCTTCACTGGTTACCTACTGAAGAGCAACGGTGTATTAGAATCCCATGCAAATTCGTGTGTGTGCATGTTACACCTTTCATGTGCCCTTGAAGAATTTCCCTCTGGCTGCCCGGCTGGAGTTCTGGGAAAGAGTGTATTTAAGCTATGTGGGAGTCAGCACTCGCTCTGGGAACTAGGCAGCTGGATCATAGGGTTGCAGCTCTCAGAAGGGGGGGTAAGAGACAGAGAATCTGCACCCCAAGAGGCTGCCTAGAGACCCCAAGCGAGGGGCAGTGCCTGGTCTGTGTTCAGATTCAGTGTTTACAACGGTTTGGTGAGTGCCCAAGGTGGGGCATTCAATGAGATCTGTGACACTTGGGTTTTGTCAAGTGGTTCTGTGGGGTTTTGTAGCCACTGGTCATGCTCTTGCATCAACCCTAAGCTCTGTGTGCCTGGTGCTGCCCATGGAGCAGGGCACCCTACTGTGTGAGCAGGTTTAGCTCCATGTGTCAACTCTGAGCAGCAGATTCACAGAAGTGCTGCTGGACCTGTGCGTCTGCAGCATGGGGAGCAGAATTAAGTCTTAGGGTTTAATTTGATAGTCACAAAAACCAAAGAATCTTAAACATTTTTTCCTATGGCTCAGTAGACAGCCCAGCCTAAAATCTCTGAATCATTCAAACCTCAGAAAGCTACAGATCTTGGCCCTATGGCAGGCAGAGAGGTGGCCTGTGGAAGAAACCTCATAAACATCGGCTTCATGGGTTTATGTTGCAGAGCTGCCTTGAAGGCTCAGATTTCATATACATGTGTGCTCCAATTTTTATTTGTCATAAATAATCACCTTCACTCCTGGCAATCCCCTAACTATGTCTGTGCTACAAATGGGAATTACTTTCTAGGTGACTGTGGATGGGTGCAGTAGAATCTCCAATATAGTTCAGTACATTATTTGAGAGTGCTAAAGATCTCCTTCCCCAGTGGCTGAAGCACTGCAGTTGGCCATGCTTACGTTTCCCCTTTCTCTTTTTTGGCTGACAGGATCCAAGCACAACTCACAGCAGCAAAGTCAGCACAGCACTTTAGTCAGCAAAACACATATGTCGGAGCTTATCTTTAAACACATGAACAATCCCAGTGAATAAAATCATAAAAAGAAAAACAAATGAACCTAACAGGAAAGAGCAAACATTGAGAAGCCACATCCTTTAACTACAGCTAGCACAATGAGTTTAATATCTGTTCCTGCTCATCTGCATGATTAATTGGCATCTTGTTAACTGCTCATTAGGGACCCTGAAAATCATCACTGAACAAAATAAATGCATCCCAATAGATGGGAGGGTTTCTAGCTGTGCATTGTACTGAAAACAAATCCAATTTATTTAAAAATTTTTTAAAAAAACACATTTAAAGAACCAACCTCTGTCAAATGACAAAAAAGAAGTTGAAAAGTTTTAAAAGCATATATAGGCCTGGTTTTGATCTCAGTTATACCAATATTGCACTGGTAGAATTACATTGACTTCAGTGGAATTATCCCTGATTTATAGTGAGGTCAGACTCAAATCCTTATGTATTTACTGTTTTTAATCAGCAGTCTGAATGCTAAGTGATTGCATTAATAGACAATTAGTTAAAATAAAGTATTTGCTCTTGTACATATTAGTTTCTGATATACCGTGTTAATATATTCATTTATAGCCATAGAACATGTTATGTGGGTGCTTTTGAACAACTATAAATGTGCCATAGATACATGGTATCACTAATCCATAAGAGTTTACACACGTGGTATTGGTATAGATCAAGGCAGGAGTGCTGCAATGATGTGGCACACAGAATTTTAAGACTATAGTATCTTTTAGAATGCCCCCGTTACATTCCTTCCAGCATCTTTTTTCCAGTTTTTATTTACTTCAGTGGGGCTACTTATGTGCTTATAGTGAAGCACATGCATCAGCGCTTTGCAGGAACAAGGCCCATGTTAATGGATAAGTCCATTCCCTGACAGTGTAGATTTGGCAACGTAGATGGGCTTTTAGCTAAGGAATGTCTGTGAATCAGTTTGAGAGGGTGCTGGAGACATACCAGGGATTATTTCTACTCACAGCTACATTAACCTTTGGTACCTATTAAAGTATCACTACCAAATTCTATTAACACAACAGGCCTGAATTAGTTTTTCCTTTGTAGCAAAGGTAACTGTATCAAAGGGTTTAGCACAAACACCAATCAATGCTTTGAAAATGTAGGAATTGTGTTGAGAAGTGTGTGAATGTTTTAGACTTCAATTTTGGAATAGATATTGCTGCTATTTCCACTGAGAGTTGGATCTATGTTTTGCTGTGCAGTGAGCACTTTGGGAAGCTACAAAGAGCATCCTGCACAGCACGGGGGCACAACTCAGTCCCCTGTTCCTCAGAAGACTGGGTGGGGCAATGACTCTGCCCCCGTGCATTGGACCATATAGGGGGAAAGTATCCTGCACATCCTATCGGGGGGTGTAAGAGTGGGCATGATCCCCTTGTACATCTGAGAGCCCTTGAAAGTTCTTCCTCTTTGAGAATTCCCCTGGCAGTTCTGACTGCACTGAGGAAACCCCAAAGCACCACTAGCACAGAGATGTGTCTGAGAAGGAGGGGGATGGAGATTCTAGCGCCTTTCCAAATGCAACAGTGCTGTAGGAAAAGTAACAGCCTATCTCTCACACCCACAGTGGCAGTGACATTCATGGGTCTCCCGAACATACCCCAGTTGTGAACTGGCAATTCTAGTGGGAATGCTGGGATAAAATGACATTTCCCTTCCATGCATCACTGAGTAATTTGTTCCTTGCTTATTTGTGTTGTATTGCTGTAGTGGGAAGGACAACAACTGATAAAGTGAGAGAGAAAGAGAGAACCCCATAAGTGATTTCTCCCTTTATTTATGTTGACATCCTCTAGCAAAATATAAAAATAGATTTCAGTGGCTGACAGTTTTGTTGCTTCTTAATCTCAAGCTGGCACTTAGGAGTTCGCTTCACTCGCATCTCTGATGTGCTGTACCTTACTAGCGAGAGATCATGTAAAGGACAGAATCCATTGAGCAGGGCAAATCTAAGGTAAAGAAAATAAAACCTAAAAACAATCCACAGTCTATTTCTTTTGGAGGAAACACAGACCTAATCCTGCTTTCCTTACACTGAAGTTAAAGGAACAACTCATGTAAATGAAGTAAGAGAAATTCAACCAGGAACTAGGGATAGAGCTCTCTCCCCACCTCCAGTCAGGCAAAGGAGAATACTCAATAGTACAGTTATAACTGAAAATAAAAGCTACTGATTTCCACTATGGTTTTCCTAGATAATGTCCTATTTGCACGAGAAATGGATAGTGAATCCCCTTTCATGGGACTATTTGGGTGAGTAAGAATTTGCAGGAGTAGACTCTAATAGTGGGCTACTTGAAATAAATACTGGCAGGATGAGCAAGGTATCAGTCCTCAGGGATCATCCCTAGAAAACAAACAAAAGCATTAATTGGGTAATTTCCCAACCTCTCTGCACCCTCCCACTCCACCGCAAGCACTGGCATTCCTCTGTCCATATTCACCTGCTCTCCTAATTGTGGTACTAGTGGTTTCAGCTGGTTGTGAATTTTTCTAGGAAACAGGATTTAATTAGGACATGCGATTTGTCAAATCCAAAATCTTTTGTGAAAACACGCAGGTTTGTTGAACTTTCCACAAACTACAGGCAGGTTTCTGCCTGTCTGTTTCCTGCCAGCTTTCCTGAAGGGCTCTTGGGGATTCTGAGCTTCCAGGGTCCAGAACTCACAGGCAGCCCCACCCTGCCCAGGCCTAGGGACCCCAGGCTTCCAGGCTTCCTACTGCGGATCTGGGCTTGTGCAGGGGCTCTCAGCATTTCCAAACTTCCTGATGTGGGGTTGGGAACCTGGAAGCCTGGGAATGCCAATTTAAGGTGGGATGGGTTTCGAGAGTCCTCAACAGCCCCACTATGCAGACTGCTCTGGGGCCAGGCACCCCACAGTTTCCAGACTCTTGGGGCAGCTGGTTCCCCAGGCTACAGGAGTCTGGCAGTGCAGAGAGTCAAGTGGTTTAAGAGTTCTCCAGCACCAGGGCAGTCTTCGTGCCAGGGCTGCCCTGGAGCTACAGACCCCAGGATCTACAGCATCTGCTGAGTATCCTTGATTCTCAGTTTCACTGCTACTATTCCTTGGTTTGTAACCCTGAAACCCACGGAATCATGTCAATTTCACCCAGCTGTTGCAGAGAAAGGAGGGGAGCATATTTTGTTTTTAAACCACAATGTTTTGTTGTTTCCTAAATGAAATTTTTCAAACTGCCTGGTTTGCAAGAAATTTCAAAATTTCACACAAACTGGAAATTCAGAGATTTGAGCTGCTCTTTTAAAAGGATCACTAACCTTTCTTGTAGACTCCTGTCTCAGAAAAGAGCACTCCAATTCTCCCAGCTTTTGCGTAATAGTACCCTCACTCTCACTGATTCACTGAAAAAATTAGACCAATAATAAACCCCTCCAAAACCTTTAAGTCTGCCTGTAGGTGTCATGCAATGAAGAAAGAGAGAGAAGACTTATCTTTTATAACACAGGGGAGGTGTTCAAATTCTATGGTGATGAAGACCATGTAAATATCCATCATTTAATTGCATTGGTATCTCTGCCTTACTCTTATTTTTTATTTCATGCTGCTATAGGAAGTACCTTAAACAGTTTCTTTAATACAACAGGTGCAATTCAATTATTGCCATGCTTGGTTAAACTTTTGATGTTCCCTAGGGATTGCACAGGAAATGACTTTGATGGATCACAGTTCCACTTGAAACAGAACTGGGAAAGATTAGTGTGTCTCAGGCACAGAGATTTCACACACCTAATTTTTTTTGTTCTGATGAGATAATTTTTCTAATTAACCTTGATAACATTTCTCTGATATACAGGCTCTTCACACATAGATAGAAATGTATTTTGAGAAGGAATGTTTTTATTCTCCTTTGAAAGTCTTGGATGCTGAATGTTAACACCTTGCTGACTGTTGTATACATTTTTGGCATCAAAATCTGAAATTCTTTAACGCAGCATCGTAGATCTGTATGGCATGCAAGAGCATATGACATACATTTATAGTTATCCAACCTGTTGGATACACATTCATTGAGAAAGGGAAGAGGAAAGTTGCATTTAATAAATAATTATAATAATTATTCTCCTTAAAGGAAGATTTATACCTACTTCAGAACTGAAATGTTTGATGAAATCATCATTTATAAGGGAATATTATATAGCATGTATGACTAGGGTAAAAGTGAATTATTTTATGCTTTGTGCAATGCTCAGAAATTAATGTAAACAGAATGTGCATTTGTCAGTGCAAACCATTCTAAAGATTAAAGCCCAGACTTTAAAGAACATTTAGGTGTTGCTCAGCATCGTAACTAACTGATTTAGGAGCCTAAATCTCATGGTTAAAGGGATTTTAGACACTTAGGAATCTAAATACAATTGACTGTCAATGTGATTTTGGCTCCTAACTGTCTAAATCCCTTTCGAAAATGAGATTTGGCCTCCTAAATCAGTTAGGCCTCACAGTGCAGAGCACAGCAATGCCTAAATACTTTTTAAAATCTGGGACTGCATTTTTCAGTTGCCAACCCTCTCATCCAAAAATAAATTAAAAAAATAAAAAATCCAGTTTTCAATGTTTCAGTGAAGAAAAAATGTTAATTCTTTTCAAAATTTTCCATGGAGGAAAAAAATCCATTTTCTGACCAGCTCTGCCTTCCATGGATAGGGGACAGCATGGAAAAAGATGCACAAAGAGGAATAGCAGAGTGGACACAACAGTTGTCAAAGGCTCCCTCTCAGTGAATGCAAATTGGCTCATGACAATTGATTCATGACTGTGCCAGTTCACATTTCTGAACATTGGACTACAGCTCTTACCAGTTTACATGTGCCTAAAAGATTTTGAAAATTCTTAGTAACTTTCTCTGTCTCCCAGAAATCGTCTGCAACAGAAGCAGAACAAATTCAGAAACTCTAATAACACAATTCCCAGCCGTTTTCTGACGGATTCTATTTTTTAGCTTAATGAAAAGAAATACAGAAGACCGTTTTCTGGACAAACTTTACAAAAGTTAAGGGAGAGGTGTTGTGTGTTTGCCTTTTGAAAATTAAAAAGAAATCAGTCCTGGGGAATTGTCACAAATGCTTTTGACCTCCTCAGGGAAAATCTTTTCCAGCTCCCACTGAAGTCAATGGAAGACAGACTCATGTCTAACCAGCTGTCCAGTTACATGTGACTTTACAAGTCTTCCACCTTTTGCACCAGCAAAGCTGTATGTTTGTGGATGGTGTCTGGTCAGGTAACAATAATCACTTTGCAGGTAGCATTTGTTTACCTGTGGCGAGACATAATTCCCTGGTAACAATGTACTGCCCCTTTCTAAAAATGACTCACAGTATCACACAGTAAAACAAGTTAAATTCATGTTTCAATGATACAGTAGAGATGAAAGATGAGACTATCTCTTCCTTTAAGGATCCACCATGATACTGACCTAGCAATGCCTTTCGCTGCAGTGTGACCAGAAGATTGCCATTTCAGTTTATTCACCTGAGCCACACATAAATTCTTCAAGATAATTCAGGGAATCAAAGGCAAAATCTCAGGCTCACAAGTATGTACGTTTCTCACGCTCACAGGAGGATGGTGTCTTGAGAATGTATTACATTCCTTTTTTAAAAAATTCTGCAGCATATTGTCTTTCTGCCCTCACGGCTGCTGTCATATGTTTGAAAGAACAGTTAGAGAGAGAACAGATGGACATAATGATAACTACTTACAGAGAATATTGCAACAAATACACAATGCATATAAGGTCTGATCCAAAGTCAACAGAAAAACTATCTATTGTCCTTACAATGCCTCCATTACTGTAGTATCAGCACCTCAACTTCGTTTGTGCATTTGTCCTCACGATACCCGTGAGGGTAGGAAAATACAATTAATCCTCATTTTATAATTGGGGAACTGAGGCTCAGAAAGACTGTGTGTGCTCCAAAGTCACACAGTGATGGAGCAGGGGAAATGGAAGCTGGGTTTCCCAAGTCCCAGGCTAGCATTCTAAACACAGACCATCCGTTCTCTTGAATTGATCGGGCTTTGGAGCAGGCCCATACTGACTGGCTTTAGCTATCTTTACTTGGCATACATTTTGAGCTACGTTTGGAACACCTTGTGGCTGTGAAATAGTAACAATTATTCAAAATCTTGCATGCTTCAATAAGGCAAATGTTGGCTCCAAGGAGGTTGGCTTCAAAGCATTATTAAGGAAATGTGTTTCGTACTAAACTTGATGATCTTTGTGAGAGTTAACTGTATAAAATCTCACCCATTTCTCCCTCAAATAAAATGATTGCTCACTGATGAATATGATTTCAAAGGTCAAACACTGACTAAGAAGCTTTACCAGCTGTGAAGAACATTATCTGATTGATAGTCAATGAATACTTAAAAGCAAAGAACTCCCAACACCTAACCTTCCAGAACATCACATACAAACTTCTCCTTATCTCAAAGCCTTCCACAGTCTGCTTCCTATTTCTCTCTCTCATCTCATCTTTCTGCTCCACTTGTTCCACCTTTGCTCCACCCAATCCACAAACCTGACTGCCTGCATTGTGTCTTTCTCCCACTCTAACCTACATGCGCTCTCCCATGCATTCCACTAAGCCTGGAACACCATGTCAGCCTTTCCTCCTTCACAACCAAGTCGTTCTCCTAAAAGATACAGTAGCAAATCACACTCAGTCTTATGCTTCCATGGCACAAATGAAGCAAAAAGAAGTAGGCTGTCCCATGCTGAGTACACCCCTGGCAGGCAGGAGTCCCCAGCAGGAAAGAGAGCCAACATATTTGACTACCATCGCTGCTCCTCCACCACAGATCCTGTTGTAGGGTTCATGTTGTGGGGGTGATGAATTTGCCTCAAACTATAGCTGTAATTTGTTATAAAATTCTCTTTGTTAAAAGTAATTGTGCACAGCAATTTAGCAATTTAAGGACTGAGTTGTGACTGTGTCTCCAATGTTTAGGCTGTGTAGCTGTGATAATCACATGTGAAGATCTCATTCTGTTAGTGGTACCAATACTTTGTTCAGGCACTAAATGGCAGGTCTTACCTGTTGGGTTTCACTCCTAGACAAGGAAGAAAGCAGTGAATAGTTTCTTTGACAAGTGAGCCTGCAGCAGATAAAGTGTCACCACAGTTCAGGAGAGTGATTGTTTCTGAAGCGGGAGAAGAGAACATTTGGACTGAAAAGAATGAATATTTTAAGCAGTATAGAGGAAGAAAAATTAGATTTTTGTGTTAAAGGCTTGGCTGATATTTATTGTAAAGAATGAAAAACAGGAATAATGAATAGAGCATACATCAGGCATCTATCTATCTGTCTAACTATCTGTGTATTGAATATCTAATGTATACATCAGTGTAATTTTCTGGGTGTCATACTGTACACAAGGCATAATAAATATTAGTTTAAGGTTAGTGTATTATATAAAATGCTTATGACATTTGCATGCACTGTATAAAAATCGTATGAAAGCTTCAGCCATAAAGAGTGAAATAGTAAGGCGGATGAGGGAAACAGACAGTTAAAGAAATTAAAAGAACATCTAAAAAGATGAACCTTCTGATAGGATTTAAACTTTTTATGGGATTCCCAGAGGTTAATCAAGAAAAGGAGCTTATTCCACCAATGTGGTGCGCAATAAGAGAAAACGTCATAGAAAACAATTTCTTTAGTTATAAAATAAATGTCAAGAGAAATCAAGAGACTCCTCCCATGCCTGATGACCATCTGGATGGGTTTTCCAATAGAAACCTGACCATGAACTCGAAACACATAGAAATTCACTCACCAGGTAGGAAAAAATATAATACTCTTTGAGACATCCCCGAGCGACAAAATCTGTGCTGTTAATAAATTTATTTAGTATATTGAGATTTCTTTGTCTGCCTGTTTCTGTGACTCATCTTGCAAGGCACTTCTTCTCTGCTAGCCTCCACAGTGTCAAAATCTGTTGAAAATGTGCTTATCTTGTTCACATATGATATCTGTTTCTGTAATACACACCTATTCTCAAAGGCTGTTACATAATGCACTATGATAATGTGGACTTGTTTTACTCTGTATGAGCAAACTCTGGCTACCTTCAGAAACCATTAGCTGAAGCCCACTTAAATATCACCCTGAGCTGCACTAAGCTCTTCAAGTTATACTTAGGGTCAGATCCTCAACTGATGTGGATTGGCCTCTCTCCAGGGAAGTTCAGTGATTTGAATGGAGCCATGCTGATTTACACCTGTAGATGATTTGGCCCCTAGTCTCCAAATCACAGAGCAAAATGAGGAGGTCCTGATTGGACTGGAAAAGGCTGACTAGCTTGCCAGTCTGCTGTCTGGCAGGACAGTTAAGAAAATTCTGGCTAGTTTTAGAGGAGCCATGCTCCAACCAGTCTGGAAAGCCAGATGGCATCCCCTTCTCTGTGCTCTGAGGTTGCAAAACCAAACCGCAGTCAGTTCAGACAACTGGCTAACTCACTGATTGACCATGACACCAATTAGCTGAAAGTTTGGGGTGCCATCCCACACCGTAGCTGGGGAAATAATATAAAGAGGAAGACTTATTTTAGTTTTCTTTGCATGTGTTAGGTTTATGAATTCTGTGAATGTGTTTTTTGGATAGACCAAGGGAAGCTCTGTCTCTGTCTTGCACCTAGCTGAGATTGTGAATCAATAATGGTAATAATAACAATGAATCTATACATTATAAACTAAAATGCTAATTTAAAAGGCCAGCATTAGACCAGATGGTTGTACTCCGTTTCAATCTATTTATCTTTACTGGCTATTTCTGCATTAACTGACATATCCGGTATGTTGCAACCATTGGATCACTGTCGGCTGACACTGTATGCTTGTCAAAAACCAGGCAACCACTAAACTTTTATGGCTGCTTACACTTCACAATTGTCAGTGCTTGTTAGAACTCTGGACCTTTTTTCTCCAAAAAGACAAGCGTCTAGCCAAACCACTTAAACTTCCAAAGCTAAACTGAGGGTTTATCAATTTTTTTTATCATGTAGGAAGCTTAAAATGTGGTGTCAATAATATTTTCTGGAAGTGATACAAGGTGGGAGAGGTAATATCTTTAGCTGGACCAACTTCTGTGGTGAGAGAGACACGTTTTTGAGCTTTCAGTGAGCTCTTGTTCAGGCCTGCAAGGTTGGTTATATGATTCTGCATTTCTGATCTATATAATTCATAACCATGTAAATGTGAGATCACCAAATTTGTGTGAAACATAACATTATTCTGAAATGAGTGATATCCATCTGTTCTCATTCTAAGGATTTTTTGGATTTAATTGTCATTTGTGTCATACGTATGTCCATGTGAACATGCTCAACATTTAGACTTATTGACTTTGCACCCAATTATGCATGCACAGTCATTGTGCCTACTAAAAGTGGAAAACATTATTTGTGTTATGCACATCTAATAGGTCAATAATACTCTGAAAGGGCACATCCTGCCTGCATATTGTGCATTCTTGCCATCATAAATAAATGTGTAAGCAAAATTGTGGAGGCCAGTTTAGAGACCAAGTTGAGATATATGCTTCGTGTTGCTAAATGACAGTTGTAATGTGTCTCTTTTTAAAATTACCTTAAAGTACAAAGGTCCCAGAGAGAAAATAAATGACAGTTTTAGAAAGGAAGCGTATACTTTAAAGTGTTTTTAATTATCATAAAAGCTTCCTAAAATTTTTAAAGCAGATGGAGTGCACCTATGCTAGCAAATATTACCTCAGTGCTGGCATTTCAGACCTTGGGGGCCAGATTATTAGAAAATCTCTTTTGCTGGATCTCAGACAAATCACTGTAATATGCCAAAATTGATTTGGCGTGAAATCATCAATGGGATCACCAGAATACTAATAACATGTAAAGACTTTGGTGTCTAAATAAAAGGACCTAAAAACCAACAAAATAAAACTTCTCTGCTTTTATGTCATGCAAAGAATCTGCAGCTCCCATTGAAGAGGCTGATATTGTTTAAAGGATTCGGCCTGGAGCTCAATCCTTTGCTTAGAGGCCTCAAACAGACTAACAGGTCACTGCCACTGCTAGACCCATCACTGAATCTTTCATGTGCGTTCCCTTCTGACAGAACCATAATGCTTATCTGGACTATGACCCCTTTGCCACACCTCAGTCCTGTAGCCATTTAAGGAAACTTTGAAGACAGGCATACTCTAGAGGGCCAAACACAGAATCTGGAGCTAAGAACTCCTAATCTTTTATCCCAGCTTTGCCATGGATTCCCTTTGTGGCCTGGGAGAAAACCACCTATCAGCTTCCATTTTTCTCATCTGTAAAATGGGAATGGCTCTCTCTATTTAACACATACCCTGTAAGGAATAATTATATTCAGATAGTGTCTGTGAAGCACTTGGATGTTGTGCAAAAGGGCAATTCCCCCCCAACTTTTCCTTTAAGAAGTTAAATTCCACACCATTTTGTAACTATGTGAGTGTGAAAATCAGCATGTTAGACTGGTTTTTAAGGCAAAGAGATTTACATGATGTTTCTGTAATTAGAAACGTGGGGCCAGAGCCTCAGCTTCTCCAGCTTCAGTGAACTGCATTGATTCAAATGGAGCTACACCGACTTACACCAGCCAAGGAGGTGAGGCTTGACTTTTTAGGTAGGAATGTTTCGAAAATGCTGGGAAAAGTATAGCAGTGAAGGGAATCTACAGCCAAACCACAACCCAAGGGACCTGAAAACGTCTGACATGATTAATGAAATTAGAAGCTGCTCAGGAAAAAAAAAGTTACTATGCATTTTTGGAGCAGAGGAATTAATTGAGAGAGGGATTCTCTTTATACTTACTTTAGTAGGTCAAAGAGTTTATTAACTAAGATGGCTCTAAAGCTGCAAATACAAAGAAACAACCCAAAAGACAGAAATCAGAGGGGTATCCGTGTTAGTCTGGCTCTGCAAAAGCGACAAAGAGTCCTGTGGCACCTTAAAGACTAACAAACGTATTTTAGCATAAGCTTTCGTGGGCTAATACCCACTTCGTCGGATGCTATGCTCCAATACGTTTGTTAGTCTTTAAGGTGCCACAGGACTCTTTGTCACTTTAACCCAAAAGACATCACTTGAATGGTGTGGTGTACCAATGAATCAAGACACTGTTTTATCAAACTGGAGGTGGACAGTGAGTTAACAGAATCCAGATCAAACTATGTATCAATAATACCACTAACCAGAGAGTAAGGCAAGTAACATTTATGACAAGCAATCTGCTGAGTGTAATATGTAGCCTTTATTAACACACAAAGACAGCTCAGGATGAGAGAGTTGAAATTCTAACAGATTTTACTGGATAGCCAGTTTGGATTTCTGCCTCCTTCACTCAGGCATGCAGTATTGTACCTTTACTACATAGCTCTACCAAAAACCCAGATGAATGAAGCCAAACTCATAACAGTGTCTCCCCTTCTTGGTGGTACAAACTGAACTAAGAGACAGACTGTGTGAAAGTTAAAATAGGGACATGATGGTCTAGTAAAAGCCTGATCAGATTCCACTGAAGTCAACGGATGTCTTTCCATTGACTTGCATCAGTTCCTATATGAGAAACTTCAGTAAAGCAATGATCAGTGGAATTCAGATTATATACAGGGGAAAAAACAACAGCTCCAGTTCAAGTTAATGGGAGAAATAGAATTAACTGGAGTTGAGATCCAAGAAAGTTTTCAATTGAAAAACCTCAGATCCCAAGCAATGAATATAAAGTGTCAGGTGTTTCTAGCCCATGGCTGTTTGAAGGTATTGACTATAGAGAAGTTTACATTTTAAAGCTGCTTCCCTTTTTAATAGACGATCATCACAGACTGTTTTTTCTGAAGAGACTAGGAAATAGAAGAGTATTAAGACTTAATGCTCTTGCTTCACCTGACTGCAAAGGAATAGTGGAAAATTATGCAGTTTCCCTGTCTATAGCATGCAGACTGATGGTAAATAAGCATTTGGAAACAGAAGAAAAGGGAAAGCAGTGGAAGAATATGTCATATTTGGAAAGTAAGTTGTGAAAACAACATTTGTTTTGCCTGTATTTCTCAGGACCTATAGTTCCAAACCAATAAAGGGACCATTGTGTCACAATGCTGTATTATGTTGTATTTATTATTTTTTTTCCAGCCTAAAGTGCTTTGTGCATGAGATTAAAAAACTGCAAGTCTCAGGCCATCTGGCCAACCAAATGGATTCAGCGTACAGGATCATTGCCAGATGTATGTCAGTTGTAAGTTTAATTTTTGAACATATAAAATGCCTGGGGCGCTGTGCCTGTTATTCAGGGAAACCATGTTCCTGTTTTACAGATGAATCTAGATATAATTTCAATCTAGTCATCTGGCCTTCTCTCGTTCACATGGTTTTAGGGCATATTCTTTGTTTCTCGCCATCAAAAACTGTTGGGAGAGGATTTTGCATATATTTGATATGTTCCCGTGTATTTGATCACCTTTGTCTGACTTTTACACAATGGCAGGAAACAGTAGTTATTTTCATTAAGAAATTTCATTGAAATTGCTTAATTGAGAGAGAAATCTCATGGAATGCTCTATATTAATTCACATTTATACTTACGTACATCAACCTTTATAATCAACTTAAAGGGTAAATAAGCCAACAGTATTGCCCAGTTTGTAAGATGTTAATAGTGAAATCATATTGATTTCATTTAGACTGAAAGTAGAAGTAATGAAAGATGTGTTGAATTTAAATTTTACAAATTATAGGAAGATAAAGGGTGTTTTTTATTTTTTTGCAACTAAATTTACATAATGGGTCTATGATACATCTGATATATATATATATGCATTAGAGCCCTCCACTGTGTATCCCCTGAAAGAGTGAATGGCTAGAGGCATTGGAAATGGATAGTAGAGACCTTCACTTCAAGGTTATCAGCTGAAATTCAAACTAGATCAGGATGCCTGGTGAATGTCCTGTAGTGAAAAACGGGAAGCAAGAGCAATTCAAAGAAGGTGTGATAGGACTAACCCAGAGGGAAAAGAAAATATTTTCCTCAGAAGATTTTTTTTGTATCATGAGATTTATCAAACTCTGAGTTCTGGCTCTAAGAAGGAATGGCTGAAAGTTGTTACAATCTGTAACATGAGCTTTTGTGTCCGGGGCTCTGCCATCTAGATTTGCCCAGCATTGAACATTCTGTTGGCACTCAGGAATCTGACTGGTGACCTATGTGAAATGATGATGTGTTGAACTCATTCTAGTGCCTAATGGACAGGTGTCCACATCACCATCATCAGGGTCCTTGTTGGCAATGTCAAGGTATTGACACTGAATTACCTTTCTACACCTATCTGGGGACCCTGTGAATAGATGAAGCCATTTGGAAGGGATATAAACTCACATGCTTCAAGGCATAAGCCAACCTCTAACTAATGAAGGTTAGAATGAAACTATTCCTAAGGGGAGGTTATTCCATAACTACCCACAACAAGATGTATTGCACCTTCCTTTGAAGCATCTGATACTGGCCATTGGCAGACACAGGATACTGGACCTGATGGACCACTGTTCAGATCTGTTATGTCAATTCCCGTGTTCCCATTATGCTTTATAAAACTTAACTATATGCAGGCTTAAAATGGGCTCATATTTTTGAAATGTCAGAATAACAATAATTGCTCCTATTTAAAGGACACTGTCAAGAGTAAAAGACTCTGATGACAGGAAAAAGAATGAGGAGTACTTGTGGCACGTTAGAGAGTAACAAATGTATTTGGGCATAAGCTTCTGTGGGCTAAAACCCACTTCATCAGATGCATGGAATGGAAGATACAGTAGGAAGATATATACACACAGAGAACATGAAAAAATGGGGGTTGCCATACTAACTCTAAGAGATTAATCAAGCAAGGTGGGCTATTATCAGCAGGAGAAAAAAAAACCTTTTGTAGCTGGTTCCAGTCTAGTCAATTAAAGGGGGCTGAGCCACAATGCCCCTGTAAAGACTGGCCAGAGGGCAGGAAATGGGGAGGTACACAAGACCTCTGACTGGGGAAATGCATGGGATTTCAAGTTCTCCATTGCTAAAACCAAAGAACTAAGTTTTACTAAAAGGAAAGATATAAAGAATCCAGACTGTATCTGTATGGAGAACAAATAGATATGGTTAAAGTTCATAAAAGTAATACTTGATGCTAAATTACTTTGAAAGGATCATACAAACTATGCTAAGGATAAATGTACAGGAATGATTAACCTGCTTAGAAGTCTTGCTAGGACTAATTGGGGGGCAGATAAGAAAACAGAGATGGTAGTACATAGATCCTTAATCAAAACAGTTATTGACTATGGGCTGCCAAGCTATTGAGTCAGCATCAATATCAGAACATAAAAATTAGATTTAATATAAGCCCACTAAGAATTGTGTGTGGTACATTTATTACAATGCCTGCATATAGCTTCTAGTGAAATTCCAGTTACAGTACAAATGAGACTGCTGGACTTAACTTTCTGGGCCAGAGCTAATGGGAACTGCAATGACAAAAGGCCCAACCAAATATATGAGGACTGTTGGGAATTCAGTGGGCGAACTATAACGCACAACGTTAGAATGCCACATGCTGCTCCCAGTAAGGTGTGGATACAGGAGTTGAAAGACAACAAAAAGCTGAATGAAGTTAAGTCTTAATCATGGGAAAATTCGTTATGGATAGAAAGTCGCATGTCCAAACATGGATTTAGGTTAATTTTAGAAACTTAAGAGTAAAAATGAAACAGTAAGCTATAAAAATTAAGTGTACCAGTATATAATGAAAAGCGGAGTTGGTTTAGTGAAATATATACAGTTGGGTCTAAAAAATAAAATAAAAAACCAGGAAGAGTAGGGACAGCATATTTCATACCAAAATTGGGAATTAGTACATCTAAAAGAATATCTGATTATGTAGCTCTCATGACAGCCGAACCAGTAGCAATAACGCTAGCATTAAATTAGATCTGGGATGTATGTCCAGCTGTAGAGCATCTGTGTCCTTATGGTGATCAAAAGGATGTCTCAGTACGTAGAAGTGATTTAATCAATTACATTATATTTCTAATAACAGAGTTAGTACAGCTGGGGATATGTGTAGCATTAGCCGGGACCCAGTGTATAATGGGATAACAAGGAACAAAATGGCTGACAGAGCAGCTAAAAATGCTGTAAGAAATGGAAAGATTGACACAGGAATACCCTTGAGTAAACAGGAATTCAAAAGCCTGGTTCAGAAAAATTTAAAAGAGGAATGGCAAAAAATGTGGATTAATGAAAAAAGAGGAGGAAGATTTTTTGAATTGTGCCCTGGAATTGAGAATAACGACATCCTTCAGGGCATGGAAAGGACTGACAAAGTGCTTTTGTTTAGAGTAATAACTGGCTAGTGTGGCATAAACAGAAAAATCTGTTTTGAATAAATGGACACAAAGATGGACTCTGTGCACTTAGTAAGGTGGAAGAAACAACCGATCACCTTTTATGGGTATGAAAGGACTTTGATAAAGAAAGGGAAAAGATCTCTAAGGAATTCATATATCTGATGGTAACAAAAATCACATCTTATTTAGTAAAAACATCAGGGTATTATTAATAAAAAGTGGTGTTATATTACCTGAAAGACACAGGGCAGAGTGAGAGAACTTAAACTGCTAATTAAGGAATTATAGTTGGTAGTGGCTATAAACTACTCAGTCAAGTCTGCTTCACTATAAAAGAAAAAGAAACAGAGTGGTGGAAGGGAGTGATTGGGACAGGCTGTGTCTGGGGACGGGAAGCCATGATGGAATGAAATAGCTCTTGTGGTGTGGCCTTGGAGCAAGGGGCCAGAGGCTCAGCAAAGCTGGGACTACTGCTCCAGAAAGGGAGCAGAGCTGACTAGAACTGGGAAGCTGCCAGGAGCCAGAGTGCTTGGGAGGGGTGGCTCTGAATCCTGAGAGAAAAGAATGAGGTAAAAGACTTTTCTGTTGCTTTACTTGCCTGTGTTAAGAGAATAAACCACCTTAAACTAGACAGGGGACTGGCAGTGGGTGTTTGCAAGCTGTGAAGAAGTCCTGCCCTTTGAGAGACCAAAATACGACCCTGTTCCTCAAAGATTTCAGTCTTCCCTTATGAATACATCCTTAATAACAAAAAGACTATCAGCCTTCCAAAACAAGGGCTGCTGTAGCCTTCAGATCAGTGGGCCTGATTCTAATCCTACACTGCTTTGAGTTCAATGCAATCACTGCTGACTTATACCAGTGTTAGATCTCAATCAGGTGCAATGTTTTATGTTACACGTAAATTCTCAAGTACTAACCTTTCAATTATCCCTTAAATATGCACAGTGAGAGCCTGATTTTCAGAGATGTACATACCCATTGAACCTTATCATGTACACAGCTGTCTTCCAGGACTTTGCAAAATGTTTGTAATGAAACATGAAACTCAACTAGTCGATGACAAACTCATAGTACAGCCCAAGTTTGTCAAAAGGATTGCTGAGCTTTTAAGAACACCTATGCTCTGTTTCAAGTGAATGAAGGCTATTTTATGACTGCAGTCATGTGAAATTCAGTTAGTGTTTTGATATAAAGCCAGGTGATAGTCAGTGGTTTCAACTGGTTTTTACTCTGAGTTTCTGGGTTTCTCTCAACCTGAAACTCTAGTGACTCTCAGGGGGTGAAAACTCAGGAATTTCAAAACCAAATCAAAAGTTCATAAAAACCTCTCTGAACCAAAACTCCTGAACTGTACACAGCTGTACTCCTTTGCTGTCTCAGGCCCACGAGTAAAGAGGATTTTCTTTTTCGGCCAGAGAGATTGAAAGAGCATGCAGGTGGCTAGGCAAGTGAATATTAGAGTTTAGAGAATATGCAGTGTTGTTAAGAGAAATTAAGAGAGGCAGACAAAAGCAAGCAGCAGTGCTCTCTAAGGCAACAATGAACTCAGAAATGAATGGCAGGTGGCAGACAAGACAAGACCAAAATGAGACCCATAGCTAATAAAAACAGACTACAGT
This sequence comes from Dermatemys mawii, assembly GCA_007922305.1. Classification (NCBI taxonomy): domain Eukaryota; kingdom Metazoa; phylum Chordata; order Testudines; family Dermatemydidae; genus Dermatemys; species Dermatemys mawii. The sequence continues at coordinate 16,019,536 of ML677353.1, read as the reverse complement.
TATCTCACAAAGGCCAGGAGTAAGATCATTGCACTTGCATGTCCTTCCCCTGTCTCTTCATGGTGATTATAGAAATTGCAACTCAAAATTAATACATAGGCCTCCTGCATATACGGCTCATGAAAGAAATTATTTGCCTATCAGTTCTCTAATGGCTTCACTTTTAAGAGTGTCTCAGCCTACCTGGAACACTGACCGTGGGACTTGTAGACTCTCATTGCAGTAGCTAGGGCACCTTGGATCATCCTTCAGATGGACCCAATCTTTGAGGCTGCAACATTTTAATTATTCGCAAATATATATTGATGGTGATATTGTCAAAGGTGCCCACCTACTACACGGTTTATTTCACCCACTACCCTGTTTATTTAACAAAAAGCTCTACAACAACAAACTCTCTTGTCCCACTCAAAACCAGCAGCAAAGCTCCAACCTCAGTACAGCCCAACAGGTGGGTATGTTCCCACAAGAACTCCCAATCTCCCCATCCCCCAACAATTTGCCCCCCCTCCCTTGAAAAGCCCACCACAAAGACAGGTGTTGCCAAGGCCGGCTTTAGGCACCAACAAAGCAAGCACGTGCTTGGGGTGGCAAATTTCCAGGGGTGGCATTCCAGTGCCGGCCATCCGTTCTCGTGGTTCTTTTTTTAAAAAAATCCACCAATGCGCAACCCCCCCAAAACATAAAGATTTTTAAAAAAATCTCCAATAGTGCAATAGAAACATGACATGAAAAATACCGTGTCACGTTGTGACACCGTCATTCAGAATGTGAACATGCATAAGTGTGTTAACGTTAACAGTTATTAATTAAATCAGGAATCACGATTACTTGTGTTTACTGTGTTGCCCTATCCACACCATTCATGCCAATTTCCATGTCACGTCAATGCCAATGGTTTAGCGTGTGGCATTGAATATTTTGCTTGTGTTTGAACTTGTTCTAAATCGTTTCAACTTTCAAAGCAATCAAACCTTGGTAAAGGTGAGTAAAGCATTTATTTATTTACTTATTCTAACTACAAATTCTCTGTTTTCATTTTTAAAAAATTTTAAACAGTCAAAAAAAGTGTAAACGTGTCAAAACCAAAGGAAAAAAAAGGCCGGAGGGGGAAAATTTTTTTTGCTCAGGGCGGCAAAAAACCTGGGTTCGGCCCTGGGCATTGCAGCGTGCCCTGCAGGCCAGCACTCCTGGACTGTTTTCCAACAAGGACAGGAACCTGTTTCACAGCTGAGGGGGCTCCTCTTGGGGAACACTCTGCCACCAGGCTTCTCTTTATTATGTCAAGAGGGCTGCAGCTCAGTCAACTTCACCAACCAGAAGTGTGTAGTAGGAGTAGTGGTCTTTCAGGGAGCAGGTCCAAGCCATTTATCGGTCAGAATTGACACCTCTACAACCCAACAGCTTAAGATGCTCTTAAATCTCCCGGCACTTAGTCAATCCTCATTCATTCTGAATAGCATCTCCTCATGTGACGAGAGCTCCTTGTCCATGCATAGAAAACCAACATCTTCTTAACAGTTACTTCAGAGTGTGACACTGTTTACTTTTTTTCTCCACCCTGAGTCTTCTTAGTCTTTAATACAAAATACCATTGGCCTGAAGAAAGAAACCTTTTGATTAAAAATCAGAGACAAATGAGAGATGCCAAAGCTGCTCCCCACACTTTTAAATCTACAAAGGGAATGACTTGACTGCATAAGAGAACTTTGCATGGATATTATACCCATCTTACATTCAGATACAAAAAATAATGCCAGAGAGAAGCTGTTTTTTGGGGGTGGAGGGTGGTGGTGGGGGAGCATAGCTTTGTGTTAGTTAAAAAATCAAGGATTTTGGTTTTGTTTAAGCTAGCCAGCCCACCTGTTATTTCAGCCCAAGAAATGTGACCCACACCTGTTTCCCCCCTGCCCTCCCCGAAACCAATGATAGTTGTGAACTTTAATGGAAGTGTGAGCAGGTCTATGCTTCTGAATGCCAAGTCATCACGGGCTGAGCTTTCATCCATCCTGTTTGCTCCATAATAAATTTGAAGGATGGATATGACTGAATGCAGTAATACTATATAAAGTGAACACACTCACATCATTGCTACATAGGTCTGAAAGGACAGAATTTTCCATATTTGACCCTTCTGATTCATTGGGCGAAATCCTCAGCTAGTGCAAACCATCCACAATTAACACCATCTCAGGATCTGGTCTCCTGAAGATAATGAGGTTGCACAGATGTATCTGAGAGTGGAATTTGGCCCTTAATATTTACAGAAATAGGAAAAAACCCTAGCGTTACAAATTCTGGTAGTACAAAACTCCCTTTTATCTGAAATGTCTTTGTGTCCCCCTTTCTAGTAGCAGTTTACTGTATATTTACTGTATACTCACACACAACCCTCAACACAGAGACTTGCATATAATCAAGAGTTATATGGATCTGCTGTGAGGAGAATTTGCCCTAGTGTGCACATAGAAGCATAAGAGACTCAAACCTGACTGGACATTCTAGCCCCAGGTCCTCTTAGGGAATGTCTACACTGCATCTGGAAGTGAGCCTTCCAGCCTAGGTCCACAGACTCCCATTAGCAGGGCTCACATCAGTGGCCTAAAAAATAGTTTTGTAGATGTCGCTTTGATGCAAAGTGAGCTGCCTCCCAGCTTCTCAAGCCTGGGAGGCAGAGCCGGGGTGGGCTTTTAGAGTGCTAGTGCATGTGGGGTTTGCAGGCTCTGTAGACATGACCATAGAGTCTAAAGATTCCAACAGTGGGCCTTAGAATGTAGAGAATCTGTTCTTGCACTGTTCAGGAGAGAGATCTTTGCAGTCCAGGGGATATGTGTGGAATACTCAGGGGCCCAGAACTGTGTCTTGGGAAAAGCTTGCCTGGCAGTTTGTGACTAAATGCACATATGGGGGCTGATTTTCATAGGTGCTGAGCGTACACAGCTCCCGTTAAAGTAAACGGGAGCTGCAGGCACTAGGCATCTCTGAAAATCAGGCTCTCACTGTGCATATTTAAAGGATAATTGAAAGGTTGGTACTTGAGAATTTTGAGACAGAAGGGCTGGCAGACACTGTTCTCATTCAAACTAGCTTTAATCATTGTATGTTTTTCATTAGATAAATGCACAGTAACAGTACTTCAGTGCAATAAAGAATAACACAAGCACAGCAAGAGCATGCAGATTACACATTGAAAAAGAATACATGTGGTTTTGGCTGCTTCTTTCCAAAGAGTGAATATGGGGAAGATGGCATTGCAAGAATGATGGCCCTTGAAAATCATTTGTCCTCAGCTATTAACAATTTTTTTTCTTATGAAAACTCATTCAGAAAAAAACCCAGGGAAATTAAACATAGTAGATTCCATATAAATGAGGAGCAGCAAATTGAGCAAAAGGCGGATTATGAGAGCTAAATCTTTTGTTCAGAGAGTGATTAAAAAGCATTAAGCTGGATGAAGTCAATCTAGAGCTTAACTGTCTGAACCCGCTGTCTTGTTTTTCTGCTGCTGTTTGGTTTGTCATATATTAAGAAAGGACTAGAAGGCGGCTCGATAGGCGGGTTTGAGCTGAGCAAGTTGTCCCACTTTTAAAGAGTTACACTTGAGCAGTGCCAGGCAGACATAGGCTTTATCTTGCTGCTGTTCAGACATTTATCGTTGTTGTCCATTGGTGATCACCAGGACTGAATGCAGAAATACTATATAAAGTATTGGGCTAGGTGCTGTACACACAGGAAAGAAGGAATTGTCTTTGCCCTGAAGAGCTGAAACTCTAAAATAGGTACTATGAGGGTTCCAACAAGTGATGGTACTCTGCTTCTTGTGGCCAATGGAGAGTTTCCAGTCTAAATCACTTCCCCTCTCTATTCAAGAACAAACACAACTATAATTCACAACTGAAGTAATGAAAGTATCAAGCTACTTGCTGTTTCCCTTGTATTTAGAATGCATTTTGTTTGCTCTGTACTTAGATTAGATCTGGACAATCCAAGGACCACCACTGTGGGTCACCTGTGCCTCACGTCAGCCTGTCTGTTTAAAGGAGCATTCTTGGTTTACAGCAGCGAGTAGCAATATGAAATGAGAGTTGACCATTGGTTTTAAATCATACAAGGAAGAGATGGAAAAGACCTAATATCCAAATGTTTGTTCCCCACTTGTCCGCTGCTCCCACAAACCTTCCTTACACTAGTTTATATAATAAGTCCTTCCCTCACACTATTGTACTCTAATTAGACAAACTAGAGGCAGAAGGTGGCTAAAACGATGCAGCATTAAAATCAAGGTGTGCTTAGTGTGTTGCTTAGGTCCACAATCTCTTTGTTGTTTACTGCTCTTACTTGGTTGTTTTGAATTGGGTTGAAATGTTGGTTATCTCTAACCATGGTGGATACTTTATTTTTCCAGGCATTTTCTTGATTTCCATGTAATCTGGATTATTATGAAAACCTAATATCCCCACAAAACTACTTTTGCAAGGGTGAAGTTATTTGAATCATAAAAGTTAGACAGGGAAAAGGTCTAGTAGATTATTTAGTCTATCCTCCAGCTAACGGAGGATTGTTCCCTACAGGATATGCTCTAATGCGCTGCTGTAATCAAATATAGGAGAGATATTTGCTCACCCGTAAGAAGGTTTTACACCAATTTATAGTACTATGAAACTTGGTATTTGTACTTAAATTGAATGTACTTTCCTATTCCTGTTGCAAAACCCGATAACTCTCCTATGTCCAAAATATCTTAGATAAGACTGATCAGCAATTTATATGTCCCCAAAGCCACAAATGTAAAAGTCAATGTGTAACTGCATCATGATATTGATGTGCTATGAGCTCAGAATATCATGTCCATTGCAATCACATTTTTGCTGCCCTAGAATGTATCAGTATCTGATCAGCAAGCACTCTCTAATGAATAGACTGGTAGAGCGAATGTGCTTGTGCCTTTAAAACAGCGAAGGAGAATTTCATTATCAGATCATCTTCTTCTTTGCCAGAAGCAGCACACAATAAAATGGAAAGGAGAGAGAGAGCTCATGGCATTTGTCGGCAAAAGTCACGCTTGGTTCAAAGGGGTTTGTTATAAATATTATATTAGAAGTATTAGTTAGGCCAGATTGGATTGCAGCTGGTCCAGAATGATGCAACCCTAAGGCCTGTAATAAAGATAGAAGAAGCAAAACGGTTGGCATGAGAGATATCTGTATGACTCAAGAAGTGAAGAGGAAAGAAAGAAAATCTTCGTCTCTTGGCACAAGTCTTCATTCAAAGCTGCTTTTTAAAAGCCATCTTACCCCCTTTTAAAAATGTTATTTTTTTTAAATAAACAAAGAATAGAAGAAGAAGTACCTGGAAAAACAAAATTACACAAGTGGCTAAAGGGAGACTGCCAACTTGAAATTGATTTCATTTTTAAAAATAATTAAAAATATTCAAATTCTGTACCTCAGAGTAGTGGGGGAGCTGCCTCATTCCTGCTGAACAGGGGTTAAAAACAGCCCTGGAGAGGGCTGTGGCTGGGATCAAAGGAGTGAGAGGAACTAAGGGAGTAGCCAGCCCAATCAGGCCACAGCTGACCCTATAAAGGGGCTGTGAGCCAAGAGCTGAAGAATCTCATTCTAGCCTTGGAGTGAGAAGGGCCTAGGCCTGGGAGCATAGGGCACCTAAACCAGACCAGTGCTGGGGAAGGGCAGGCAGAGTTGGGAAGCTCTGGCCTGGTGAGGCTTTGCTGAGGCCCAAGAAGGTAGTGAGGGTGCAGGGAAACATCAGGGCCAAGAAAGGAAGCAGGTCCAATCCCCTTGCCAATGATAAGTGGCCATTAAAAATTGCAGTTTGCCCTAGTTGAAAGGGGGCTAGATGATGGAAGTAGCCACTGAAGAAAGTTGGGTGTAAAGGGTTGGGGGTTCCCCTGGGAAGGGAGACCCAGAGCAGGGGTACAGCTGGGGCAGAGCCCTGAGGTAAAGCGCACTGGGGTCTGGGACGGACATGGGGGCCTGAGACAGGCCAGACTCTGGCCAGCACAGTGCACTCTGAGGCTGGAAAAGAGCTAATTCCCAGATGACCAGCAGGAGGCAGGCGCCATGGCAGTGAGTCCTCTTTGTTACATGGCCTCTGCCATTGTTTGGGCTTTTACAACCTGTTCTTTAAAAATATTTCTCTCTCCCCAGACATGAAGGATCAAGCAGGTTTTAGTGTGTTAGCCTAGGCTTCAGGAGATGCAGATCCAGCTCCCTGTTCTGCCACAGCCTTCCTGCATAACCTTGGGCAAGTCACTGAGGCTATGTATACACTACCCTGCAGTCCAGACTACAGGAGTAGATAGCAGTGGGTACCAAATTGCTGCACCCCGTAACTCCCTAATATGAATGCCGAACGCTGCAGGTGCAAACTAAAAGGTTCCTAGTTTGTGTGGAGTCTTTTAGTTTTCACCTGCAGCATCCACATTGGGGAGTTACAGTGAAGCCATTTGGTGCTCACTGCTGTTCATGCCCCCCCAGTTCAAACTGCAGGACAGCGTAAACAAGCCCAGAGAGACTCAGGGTGTCAGTTCCCTGTCTGTACACCAGGTATAATAGCACTTCTTTACCTCACAGGGGTGTTATTAACATAAATGAATTAAAGACTCTGAGATGCTTAGATACTACTGTGATGGGAATCATACAAATGCATAAAAGAGGGAAGTTGACTGTCCATATTGAGAGGGGCAGCTTCAGGCACCAGCGTGGCAAGCGCATGCCTGGGGTGGCAAGCCATTGGGGGCGGCCTACTGGTCGCTTTAAGGGCGGCACTATGCCTGCGGGAGGCCCGCTGGTCCTGCGGATTCGGTGGGATTCGGTGGCGCGCATGCCAAAGCTGAGGGACCGATGGACCTCCCGCAGAAACTCCACCGAATGGGCGGGACCGGCGGATCCGCCACAGGCGTGCACCTGACTGCAGCGCTTGGGGCGGCAAAAAACGTAGAGCCGCCCCTGCCTATTGAAGTATTGTCAAATGCAGAAAGTAAGCAAACTGAGGAAGAAAGGGAATAGAAATATATTTTTCCTCTAATCTCTCTCATTATGGTAATCGTAGGTGTTACTCGTAACAACAGCAGGTTAAAAAAATGCTCAGATAGAAGTGTGACTTTTAAGTGGACAGTGCCACTTTAAGAAAAAGATCTTTAGCACTCTTCCTCCTGCTAAGAGAGAACAACGCAGCAAAAATAATTTAAGAGGTGGACATTTCTAAACCATTAAATAAATCCTCTGCCTTGGTGTGCACAGAGGATTATGGAAGACAGATGCCAGAAACAGGCATAGGGTATATTTCCCCAGGGGCAGGAGAAAATATTGAGGGAAATCAGCATCATTCCAAAACATGTGATTAAGAAATTAGGATTTTTCTAGATACTAAAAACTGACGAGGTTGGATGGGATGCACCTGAGAAATCTGAAGAAAACAGAAGAAACAACAGCAAAAACGCATACTTATATTTGAAGTATGACCTTGCATCATTTATTGAACAGCATTTTTATCATTGTAAGCCTCTGCTAGGGTCAGACAACACTCTTTGTCCTTAAAACAAAACAATGCATTTTAAAGTGCCCCATTTTTGCTCTCTGCAACCCCCCTTCCATTCTGCATTGGAAATAGGTCTCACATGCTTGCTGATAAAAGCCACTTTAAGTTTTCAGTAAGTGGATGTACAATAGCAAAGCCTCTTTGTACAGCCTGAAAATAAGTGGTGTGAATTCTATGTTAGAATAAAGAAGTTGTGATACTGTCCGGACACTTTTTCATGCCTGAGATGGAAGCTCTCTGTGATAGGAGCTGAACCCTTGGGCCATTAAGCAAACAGCACTGAAATTTTGCTGAGGGCTTTGCCCATGTTTTGCCATCTCTAGTGCTGAGATTGGCATATAAAATATACAATTTGTTATAGAGGCTGAGCGCAGTTTCTAATTCTATAATCTCAGTAAAAAAGTAAAAATAATTGCCCTGTTCTGTTCATTCCCTGTGATGCATCTGGAAATGGCCACTGTCAGAAGACAGGATATGGGCTAGATAGACCATTGGTCTGACCCAGTATAACCATTCTTATGCTCTAAAGCCAATGCAACCATTCGTTCAGCACTTAATTTACTGAAAACTCTCTAAAGTGGGGGCATTCTGCTTTTTAATCATAGTTGAATTTCCTCTAGCAGCCTATTTGCTGCTTTCAAACATCTGGTTGCTGTCCCCTTCATTGTAACTTATTGTGATGCCTGCAGTTAATTGATCCCAAAATGTACTTACTTATGCAACTGTATTATCAAGAGCGCTGAGCAGTTCTTACCCAGATCTTCCAAGATGACATAAACTTGCTATTTCATACCCAGAGAGTAGGGTTGAAAGAATGCCTGCTTATCTTATCTCCTGCCCAATCCATTAAGTGATTTCTTGTCTGGGGTCTTGCTCACATGTCATCCACAAGGTGAAGGTGGAAGTAAAATGACCAAATGTTAAACATGGACTTCCGGGTTGCGGGAGATGTGGTTTCAACTGCTAGACCAACCCACTTGGCTCCATGGTCTCTTCCTGGCCCATTGGTATAGGTATAGATGGTTTCTGTGAGGGGACACTATTTATGTTCCTCTTGCTTTCCAGAGTATTCAAATTCCTTTCCCTTCTTTGACTTTTCCTTTCACCCTAGACATCTGTAATTGCTGCGTTGGCTCTGTTCCTAATTACTATATTATTAGCTCTGTTTTCATCTGTTCTCAGCTGCTTAGCTTTTATGGACTTATTTTGGCTACTCTACAGATAACAAATAGGGAAACTGAATTAAATCCACAAATGCTAAAATGAGAACCACATTTAATAGCACATTATCTGACCAACATAATTTTAACTCCCCACACATCCTATGCCTCTTTGCATACCCTGTTGCAATCCAATTTGAGCCCTAGTACATTTCTGAATATGCTGTAGCACAATTAACAGAGCAGCCATATGGCTTACAGCAGCTGGGCCGTATGAATGTCCATTAGCAAAATGCAGACTGCACATTCTAAGACACAGAAGGTGTTTAATATGTTATGTGTCACTTTATAGGCTATTCCATTCTTAATTGTAAAGTATAAAATGGCCCACACAACGCTACCATACTGAATATGTTCATTGCTTGGGACCTTGACAGAGAGCAGAAATTATATATTTTTCTCTATTAGGGTATTCATTCATTTTTAATCTTAACAGAACTCAGCCAGCATAGGACATGAAGTTCACCAGAACCAGGGTGGTTTGTCCTACTGTTCTCTTATTCCGTTGCTTAGCCATTCCCTCCAACTAATCAATTCTCTAAGTTTTCCATGCAATGATTCTTGATAAAGGCGAGTCTTTATGTAGAGAGCCTTGTTTTGGTTTCAGTTTCCTGCCCCTTTTCCTGAAAGCACAGGAGAACAAAAGAGGACCTGCGGGAGAATAAGTGACCTCTTTAAGTTGCTAGCTTCCCCCAGAGTGCCAAGCCTCCATTTTATCAGTGCTTTGAGGGCCTCCAGCCACTTGCAAACCACTTTCTAGAGAACCGAGAACCATTCAGTGTTGCAAATTTAGTTTTTATAAGGTGAGCTGAAAGTTGCAATTGGGTTACAAGCCAAATTTAAAAGGGCACCTGGGCTCTAAGTGATTGGTAGAGAGAGAGGTTTCAATTACCCAAGAAACCTAAGAAAATTAGAAAAAACTATAAACAATAACAATAAATATATTCAAAATAATAATAAAATGTGTTAACAATTTTGTCCCCGTTATTTTCTCATATCTACAAGGTCAACCTCATTTGCGACATTCATTAGAGGCCGGATTCAAAGTTTATTAAGGCAATGGAAAGACTCCCACTGACTTAAATGGGCTTTGCATCAGGTCAAGATAGACATTAGTGCACCACTAGGCATGGCATATTTTCACACCGTGTAGTCCTTGTCAGGTCTCTTATTTCTCTTAAAGACACTGGTGAAGTGACCTTATCCATATTTTGTTCAGATTGAGGTATTATGCTGATTTCTGAAAGTTGGTGTAGGCAAAAAGAAAAGATATTTCCATCTTTAAAAATATATATATTTCTAATTGTATCTCAAGATGAATCGAAAGGCTGTTTTAAATTTCCCAGGTTCTCTCCAGGATTCTAGCTAAGTGATGTCAAGGAAGAGATTGCAATACACAATTTAATCAGCAAATTCGTACATCTTGAGAGGAGTGCTTAATTTAATATTGTTTCTAATGCTATTGTCTTCATGCTAGTTTGTTTCCCTAGTGTTTTTCTCTTTTGTAATTATGTGAATGGGCATCTCCAGGTGCAGTGCATATATTAGCCACTGCATGCATTTTACTAATGTGTTGTGTGCTTCAGTCTTTCCTTCCTTGTTGCTTTAGTGATTTTTAAAAGGCCCCAAATCTTTCAAGGAAAATCAAATTTTTCATGAATTTCTGCTTCATTTCCCAGTTCTACCTCATTCCAGCCCTCTGAAAACATAAGTGTCAAAACACTTGCCTGAAGCAGTGGGCCAGAACTGACTGATCTAGAGAAGAGTAGGACTAAGAAGGGACTGGACTACATTTAAAACCCTCCTCTTTTAAATGCATTGTATAGTACCTGGTGCTGAAATACAGCTATTAAAAATGTATATTTTAATTTCATGAACAGGTAAAATAACCACGAGGGCCTGTTCCAAAGCTCAGTGAAATGAATCCCCATTGACTTATATGGGCTTTGGCTAAGGTTCTGATCTGAAAAGGTTTAGGCACTTACCTGTCATTGAGTATAACCAGTTGCTTAGTGGTTAATCCCATATCCAGAATGCAGGAAACCTGGCATCAAATCCCTACTCTGGCCAATGTGAAGCAGAGGTTTGAACTTGCGTCTCCCCCTTTCCCAGAAGGATACCAAGCCACTGGCCAAAGCGGTATTTTGGGACAATGCTCTCCCAAGCTCTCCTGTTAGAACGGGTCCCTTTGATATAAATAATGAACTGTTCATGAGAGTAGAGGGGAGTGGGACCTGGATCTCCCAAGGAAGGGCCCTCACCAATGGACTGTAGAGTTACTCACCCTTTCTCTGGCCCAATATCTTTTTGATTATATCTACACAACAGAACAGCATCAACAGGGGAGAATGAGAGAGCCCTGCCCTACATCACCCCCTAGTGCAGTGGCTGGGGCACACTGATCGGAGGCCCAGGTTCTAGTCCATGCTTAACTCTTTCACAGCTGGGGAAGAGGGGGTGCTAACTACTGTGACTGCTGCTTCTTAGCTTTTCTTGAAAAGGGGCTGACATGTCTAACATGCCTAACTCCAGGGGAGAGTTCAGGGCTATAATCCTGAGTGGAGTTAGGTGTCATCCTCTGGCCCAGACTTACGCACCTAACTCCCTTTGAGAGACAGGCTGTAGGCCACATCTGCTCCTGGTTACTTAGGCAGCTCCTCAGTCAGCATGCTGGCTTTTGTGAATCCAAGTCTTGGGTTCCTAACTTTCCCTATGAGTTGCATAGGGAGCCTGGGAGAGTAACTCAGGGCTCTGGATTCCACTAAGCATCAGAGACCTAAAATGTAGGTGTTGCAATGCTGATCATTGTAGTTTAAATCCCGCTTGTCAATCCCACCTTAAATGCTTATTCTTATCCTTGGGTAGGGACTTTCAATTATGTATTTTTTTTTTTTTAAACTGAAAACATTCCCATGTCGCTAAGGCCCCAGGGCTATTCTAAACACTGCGTGGTGAATTATGGCCCCCAAGGGGCTGCCTACCAACAGGGGACTGCTGGATTTCAGGAGCACTCTAACCTTGCTTCTTTATTTCATTGGCGTATCCTTGGCCACATGCTTCGGGGTTAGAAAGCAGGATGAGGTATATTAAAGCTAAGGGGCTGTAGCAGGGCTCAGGATCTAGCCCAAAGCATTATATCCTAATTTATTATATGTACATAAGATCCCTCTAAAACATGCTAATCTAATCTTTAAATTAATTATTAACATTATTAAAAACATGGCTCTCTAGCAGCCCCTAAAATGGTGCTGCTCACACCATAATCTTTCATGAAGCCCAGAAGGAAATGCCTGTTTTACTAAATTACATAGCAAATGTCAAACTTCCTCTGGATTATTAGATGCACATCTCACATGTTCTCTTTATTAGGATTTTGTATCTTGAGGGCACCCTATGCCCTATATGCCTATGGCATATAGTTTTATAGGTGCAAACTAGCTTATTTGCCTATTTAAAGGGACATTTAATTAAAATGGATTCATTGCCTGCATGGGGCAAGTTAAATGAAAACTAAATAGATGGTGTAATGATTACATATTATTAAGAGGAGAGACAGCTCTAGAGACCAAACTCTTTTAACACAACATTAAGCTGAACTCATTTCATATGCACAGTTTAGCACTGGCCTATAAGGAGAACATATTTTGAGAAAATCAGCAGAATGGTTATAGGCCCTAAATAGATTTTAACAATGCAATGTTTCAGAGAAGAAACCATTTCTAAGCTAGACTTAAATATGTTAATTAAGTAATCAAAGTTTCCCAGTGATTCTAGCTAACCTTTTTAATTAGCCACCACTTTTTAATGTCAAAATAAATGTAAATGATGAGATTTTCTAGCTAGTAAAATAATAAATAAAACCAAAATAAGAGTCACAGAAAATACCGAAGAAACAAACTGGAGGATTTGTGAGGCGTTAGTTATATGATGGCATCATAACTTTTGATCGCTATTAAGAAAATGTAAGACTATAAAAGAAATTAATAACTTTATCACACCTATTCCTTCTCCTTGGTGGAAAAGCTCCTATTCCATTACTTTATTTTAACATTATTGATCCCATTTGGAATAATTAGGCTTTTTAAAAAGATTCCTCTCTGGGCTTCTTCATTAGTATTCCTAAAATGGTTGTGAGTGTGCCACACTGCCCATCAAATCTCTAAGACTTGCCTCTGCCTACAAAACATTTGACAATGTCTAGGCAGCTGGCACATTGTGACTGCTGCTTCTTACACCAGTCATATGAGCTCACTGTTTCCTTGTGCTCCACCTATTGTCTTTCGCCATATACTTAGGCCAGGTCCACACTATCTGCCGGATTGGCAGGTAGAGATCTATCTTTTGGGGATTGATTTATTGTGTCTCGTCTAGACATGATAAATCAATCCTCGAGTGCTCTCTTGTCGACTCCAGAACTTCGCCATGCCGAGAGGCACAGGTGGAGTCGACGCGGGAGCGGCAGCAGTCGACTCAGCGCCATGAAGATGCCGAGGTAAGTCGACCTGAATATGTCGACTTCAGCTACGCTATTCACATAGCTGAAGCTGCGTATGTTAGGTCGATTCCTCCCACCCCTCCACCCCCCAGTGTAGGTTTATCCACCAGGGCTTAGACTGTAATCTCTTTAGAGCAGGGACTGTCTTTATCTGTGTTTGTACAGCACCTAACTCAGTGGGATTCTGGTCCTCTCAGGAGCTATATAATTCAAATAATAAATAATATAGAGCTGGAGCCTGCTTCCTATTAGGTCAGTGAGAGCCTTAGCTGTGCAAAGAATGCAGGAACAGCCCCTCCTGTTTTAAGGCTCTTTAGTTTGTTTTCCACGCTGCCGATAGCATCTGGCAGGGAGCCGTTCCTTGGGAGTGCTCAGCTGCAGCTTTACCACTTCACGTACTCTGCCACCTCTTCCGTGAAGGCCCTGAGCTGTAACAGTCTTTTATATAATGATATATAGGTACAGTGTTGGTTTAGCTTTTTATAAACTGTGTGCCTAACGCACGTCCTTTTCTCCCAGTATGTCCCATCTCCTAACTGCCAGTTTTTAGAGTGTGGCAGTAACTGCCTACATTTATGTATGGTTCACCATCAAACACATATACGATATACATTTAATAATGTATTTTTAATTTTAATTATTTAATAATAATTTAATAATAATTACATTTATTCTATTAACTAAGCAAATGGAAATGAATAGCTTATTTTCAGAAGAAGTTGCTCCTGCATGGAGGTGGAATTGCCCATATATTAAGCTTAACTGCTAGCAATTTTTGAGCTTTGAAAGAGGTTTTTAAACTGAGGTCCTGCCTCTTTTTACAGCAAGTGATGTTATTTGTTAACACATTCCACCTTCAGAGCACACTGATGCATCTGCAGCTTTGCAGATAGTTGTTGCCACTATAGTAATGTGCAGGGAGGTAATTAGCAAACATTGGAAGGGCTAGTATGTGCAGATGGGAACGGGAAAGGTTGTGCCTGTTGTGATATTGGCTTTTACACTAGCTGGACTATAAACCCCTGACAAATGATCTTTCCTATCAATAAGCCATTTGAACAGTAAGCCGGGACATTTGTGTTCCCTTGTTTTGTCACAGTGCAATTTTACACATTCCTGTAAATCAGAATGGAATGTAGTTTTGCTTAATGACATGTGGATAAATCTCAGAGAGAAGGTGGGTGAAGTAATAAGAACATAAGAACGGCCATGCTGGATCAGACCAAAAGTTCATCTAGCCCAGTATCCTGTCTTCTGACAGTGGCGAAAGCCAAGTGCCCCAGAGGGAATGAACAGAACAGGAAATCATCAAGTGATTCATCCTATTGCCCATTCCCAGCTTCTGGCAAACAGAGGCCAGGGATACCATCCCTGCCCATCCTGGCTGCACTCGTGACTGTACGGCGGGGATGCTGGCCAGTTGCTAAGTATGCCACTGAGATGTGCTGCTTGGTAGCTGATATGACATGGAATGAGGCTGTACAGTGCTACCACTACTAGCGTGGCCTCAAAGATGAGATCAAAGACAGAGACAGAGGCTGGTCTGGATGCCTTGATCGAGCTCTGTATTAACATGGATGACTGCCTGACAGAACTCCACCTAGACAGAAGATTGACATCCTAACCCCCACTGGTCTCATCAGGCTTGATCCACCAACCCCTGGTGCCCTCATCCCATTTGATGTGAAGTGTCCCACCCTGAACCCATGCAGCTCAGCCAAACCCAGCCCTGTGTCTCTGACACAGGACAAAACCAGAGTCAAGCATTGGACCTATGTCTACACTGTGGTAAAGTGGGACACTTCACATCAAATGGTGGGGAAATGGCAAACTCTAGCCTCAATAGAAAGGGCTGGTCTGGGCTGGCATCTTTCCCCCTCTTACTGGCACTTCTTCACTCTGACATAGGTCCACAGGGAGTTTGGCAACAGTTGATTACAGTCCGACACCGCTCCAGCTCCTCCTACTTCTCTGGCCCCCCAGTGTGTTGGAAGTTAACCTAGAAGCTCTAGTGGATTCTGGTGCTTCAAGCAATGTCATGGATTTGTAGTTTGCCTGAGTGCATAATATCCCGACCCATCACAACCCCTCCAGGCTTTGTGGAAGCCACTGACAGATCACTCATCTCTTTGGGCCCTTTCAACCCCCCTTTCCCCATCCCCCCCAAAACCCCACTCTTAAAAGTAATCATCCTTCAAGGTCACTCTCCGGTCCTCAAGGATTGTGTCTAAAAGGTTGGTCTGCTAACCACACTCCCTGGTTGTTCTTGGCATCCCGTGGTGCATCATCTACTACCCATGCTAGTGGACTAGCATGGTTCTTTTTAAGTTGCCAAACTGCTGGCATCTTGTATTGCAGAACCGAGTTGCAAGCCAGAGGTCCTCTAGAATAACCTGAAACCTTTTGTTTTCCAGTTATGTCTCAAAGCACCAGCCAAGATCAGGGCTGCATTGAACTAGGAATTGTACAAACTCAGAGTAAATGTCCCTGCCCCAGAGAGCTTGCAATAGAAATAAATGATGAGCTCTCATTGGAGGGGTGTTCACTGAGAATCCTCGCAGATGTAGATACATGAAAAACCCACGTGGAAGTTCTTCTAGATAGCCTACATAAACCACCACACATAGAATTTAAGTAGTTTGAATCCTTAATTTGGATTCTTGCCAGATAAAATGCATGTGCAAATGGTGCAGCATATTTCCATTGATTCTGAATCAGTGATTTCTCTCTAAAATGGGAATATGATGTGCAGAATATTTCTCATTTTATAAAGCAGAGCTGATGACCATGTCTAGAGTATGCCTGTCCAAACTACTTAAAAATAAAAGCTTATTACTGTCTTCATAGATCTGTTCACAGTAATCATTTTTTAGTACAGCTCAACTGCTTAGCGTACAGTGGTACATTCTGATGCAGTTTGTTCTAAACAAGTCATGTCCACTAGTCTAATATGACACGAAGCCTGATAGAAAAATCTATGATTGATTATAGGAGCAGGACAAAGAGATATGAGAAGAAAGCAATGCGGAAGAACAGATATCCATCACTGTTTAGCAATGAGACTAAAGAAGGTAGCTAGTCATATTATAGAATTTGAAGTTAATGTAGCACATCTTTTTGCTATGTGTAGGTAAACACTCTATGCACTAGACAGTTTGTCTTACAGACCGATGATTTGGTGTGAAAAGTGGATTCTGAAGTATGGGTTTTGTTGGAAGCAAACAAAATAAACTATTGTTTTGTTAACTTGAAAATAACTTATCATATAAAAAATAATACTTTCCGTTTCACTGTTGCTTACTAAAATTATTACTAAGCTCTTAAAACATTTGATAGTTTACAACTTAAAAAAGCAGAATACTAAATATGGACAAGGAAATGCCAAAATATATTGATTAGAATGAAATAGCAAAGCAAGTCTACTGGCTTTTTAATGTCAAATTAAACTGGTTTTTGTTCTTGGTTGGAAATTCATATTTCAAAATAAATTAATAATTGAAGGTCAAATTTTGGTATCTGTGATATCAGTGGGTGTTTTGCTGTCAGCCTCAGTGGAATTAAGTTCTTTGAGCTTAATCCATTCCATCTAATCACATATGTCTGGAGGCCTTTCTCTATATAGCCAGGAGATAAATTGCATTGGGCATGCACTTTTGGCTAGATCACCTGCACTCTAACCACAAATCTATTTCCATGGGGATTTATTCTAACTTTCTAAGTCCTTTGAACCAGCTTCCACAAGCTGCTCTCTAGATACATTTTTTCCTTTAAGAAAACACACTCAACCTATTAGAGAAGCATTTTCATCCCCTCCCAAATTATAGGCTGGACAATACTAAATCCTTCATTAGTTGAAGATATGATTTTGCAGTAAAAATGATATAAAAAGTGTAATAATATATATGTGCAGTACTCAGCAGCTATGAGCAAGATGGTTCCATGGCCTGATCCTGGCTCCAGCTCCATTGCTGTGCATATGGACAGAGAGGGAAATGGGCAGAGTCAAAGTTTGTTTCATCTCCTGTTGCATAAGGAGAAGTAGGCTGCTGCTCATATAGCCTTCTCAGCAGAGGGGAACTGGAGGTGGGATACCCTGCTCAGCAGCAGCCAGATGTTGGGGAGCCAGTTGTGGGTCCCTGATCCCATGGATTAGTCTGTGCCAGCTCCAGATGCAGCATCTGAGCATTCCAGAGGCTGCTCTAACATACGCTACTGGCAAATGGACCCTTTGGAACTGAATGCCAGTGGAAGATCAGTGTTTAACAGAACTTTGTCATGCACTTTCCTCAGGGCAGTACAAATAGGCTGTAAATCTGGCCTCAAGACTATCAAGTAGATATAAAGAGACCCGTGCTTATGTCCTAATTCCTAGATATTTTGGAAAACTCTAGGTCTGCCATATCAGGCACTGACCTCATTAATTTTGCCAATCTAAGCAAGGACAAGATCTATTGAGTACATTGCATTTGCTTTTTTGACTACTGCTGCACACTGAGCACATGTTTTCAGAGAACTATCCATGATGACTCCAAGATCACTTTCTTGAGGGTCAAGAATCAGAGGGGTAGCCGTGTTTGTCACTTCTGCAATTCCAGACTAAGAGTCCTGTGGCACCTTAAAGACTAACTAAAGTATTAGAGCATAAGCTTTCGTGGGCTAATACCCACTTCGTCAGATGCATTTGGGTATTAGCATTTCTTGAGAGTAACAGCTAATTTAGACCTCATCATTTGGTATGGATCACTGGGATTATATTTTCCAATGTGTGTTACGTTGCACTTATCAGCGGTGAATTTCATCTAACATTTTTGTTGCCTGGTCACCTAATTTTATGAGGTCCCTTTGTAACTCTTCACTTTCTCCTTTGGACTAAACTATCTAGAATAATTTTGTATCATCTGTAAACTTTGCCACCTAACTGTTCACTTCGTATTCCACATTATGTTATTGAATAGCACTGGTCCCAGTACAGATTCTTGGGTGTGGACAACACCATTTAGGTTTTTCCACTACGAAAACTGGCCTACCCTGTTTCCTATCTTTTAACCAATTACTGATCCATGAGCTGACCTTCCCTCTTATCCCACGACAACTTACTTTGCTTAAGAGCCTTTGGTGAAGGACTTTGTCAAAGGCTTTCTGAAAGTCCAAATATGCTATAATTAACTGGCTCATGATTGTTGTCACCCCCAAATAGATGGGTGAGGCATGAGGAGAGGTGTTAGCTCCGATGTCCTGGCAAAATTCCAATTTGAGTAATTACAGTCTGTTTTT
The DNA here is from genome assembly GCA_007922305.1 of Dermatemys mawii. NCBI lineage: Eukaryota > Metazoa > Chordata > Testudines > Dermatemydidae > Dermatemys > Dermatemys mawii. Next base: position 16,000,987 of record ML677353.1, on the reverse strand, counting down.
CTAAATGTTCTCACTTTCAACTGCTTACAAAATTCTCCACTTCCTGCCATAAATTGTTGTGTAATGGTGCTGTGAGCAATTAAACAGCTGCTATATTTTACCAGAGTGATTGCTGCAGCTTGGTGGTAGAGGAAGTGATTTTTTAATTAATTAATTAATTTTTTTTGCACCTAAAGATTTTAAAGCACTTTGGGCCATTGAGATGCAAGCTGCTATATACACAAAACATAATTATTTACTATCAGCTCTGTTATGTAGCCCATCCAGACACATATTGTATTTTAAGACCGAATATGTACTGTAGGTACAGGGTAAGATCCTAGCTTTATTGAAGTCAGGGGGAGTTTGCCACTAATTTCAGTGGGAACCGTATTTCATCCTATAATATTCTAAGCATAACTGTCAGTCTATCTAGTTAAACACACGGGTCTCCAGAAATGTGTTAGATGCACTCAAATTGAAGTAATTTATTACGAAGTTAAATAAGGGCAGATTTGGACCCAATGTCATTTGTACTTTGGGCCATAAATAATATTTATACTTCATAACTCCTTGGTAACTTTATTTTGATGCTTGTCACCTATGGAGAGCTTTGCATGCTCAAAGCATTATATAGACATAAAGGTGACTGCCAGTCAGCCAGGATTTCACCCTTTAATTATTAGTTCTTTGCAACGCATGCAGGTAAACATTATTATCTCATTTTACAGATAAACTCTATGCTTCTGTTTCTATCTAAGCCCTCATGGCATAGCTGGGTACGATCATTCATCTGGCCATGCTACAACCCTCTTCTTGCTTTATTTTTAATGCTAACAAAAGTTTTAGAAACAATATTGGCCAATTTCTTGTCAATGCTGATGTTTTTTAGTAGAATCAGTTAAGCCGTATTTTTTCCTTTTGTATTTCTTTAATTTAACTACTAGGTTTCTCCTTCTAAAACTTAAATGTGAGTGAACCAAATCTCTCAGACATACACAAACACCCCCTACCTCTTGGGCTAAGACCTTGAAAGCCATGTTTCAGCTTGTTTCAGATTTTTATGGTTCAGTCATAACTCCCTGAAAAACAGAGCTTTAAAACGGAAGTGCTGACAAAACTTTAAACTACAGCAGTGCAAATGGCGCTGCAATAATTTATAATCCACAGGCTGCACTTGGGTTTATTATCACTATGACAAATGCACTGTCATTGTTAATAGGATATTTCCCAGCAAGGACTTCTTGTTATGCAAGCCAGGTTCAGTATGTCATGCAGCATGATAGCAATAAAGTCTACAAGAATTTGTAATGAACTTCAATTACTAATAGATTATGGTTAATGGGAAATATGTGCAGTAAAGATATGGGTTTTTATATGCGCCTTCTGGTACTCTACAAGGCTATGATTTATGATACAATTTATGTTAACATTCTCGAGGATGAAAAAAAGCCTAAATTGGTGGAAAGCTGCTTCACCCATAACAAATATTTAAGATAATTTTGCACATCATGCAAATGAAGATATAAAATTAGATATTAGTCCATTTCATTTTAGCATTTGTATTTTTATTAATATGAAGACATTGCCCTACTGTCTAATGGCATTAAAAATCCCATCATGAGCTGCAAGCTTGAATTACGTGGACATTGTGAAAATGACGATAGCAGCGGAGATGTAGACGCAATAGTTCAAATTGCTGATGTAATTAACCAGTGCGATTAAATTATATATAAAAGTATTCTAAAGTGACAGACTTGAGGCTACTCAGACAAGTGGATTTGGCATGGAACTGAGCCAGTTTGTGAGAACTGGGGCCCTTTTAAGTAGAGGAAGGGTTTTGCACACCAAATACAGCAGGAAGGAAGGGTATTTTGGAACCAGCCTTTTCACTCTCTGTGGCTATGCTCTTTCCCAATGTCTTGCATCACTCCAACAGTCCAGTCCTTACAAGTTCCTTTTGATCTACTGCCACCTAGTAACACTCTGCCTATAAACAAAACCTCTTGCGGGAGCCATTTCTGGGAATGAGCACATCACACAGCACAGGTGCTGTGAGCCCACAATTATTTGCAGGTGAGGCAGAAAGCTGGAAGTTTTGTCAATATCCTGACAAAAGTCCCACTAACTCACCCTCTTCCTGTGATTAAACCCCATGCACCCTGAGTGCATGTGCTTCATCATAGCCACAGCCAATGAGAGAGGCAATGCCAACTGCTAAACAGACATATCAAGCTGCACTTGGCTGGAAATATTTGTTTTTAGTTTCTGAAAAATATACTTGGCCAAACAGAAGGCACAAACTTACATCCCATTGAATGTATAGAGGTAATACAACACCAGGGAGGAAGGGGCTGTTTCCCCTTTGATTTACACAAGTTTTGCATGGGTGTAGCTACATTGACTGAAGTGGATTTGCTTGTGATTTGGGTGCATTAGAAAAGAATCAGGACGCTACTGTTCAATTTGTTTAAGCCAAAGTGGGAGTGTGGGCAGAAGACAATGCAGGAGAGTCTTCCTCTCCAAAGCTATTCTGGGAAAAAATACTTGTTCTTTGGTACAATCTGTTCTTTTTTGAAGGAAAACAATTATATATGGCAGAGAAAGGGACTCAGATAAGCTAACGTTTCATAAATCTCGAGGGGGAGCCTTCCTGCTGCTCAATTAATGGCCCAACTTAAATGTTGTCAGGCAAAAATGGAATGTGGGTTGAGAGGCATGAAAAATCTCGTACAACTTCAGTGAGCAAGCAAGCCCCAAAATGGGTTCCTTTCTCCATGCTTCCTTCCTGGAAATGGAAGTGCCCAATTTGAGTAGTGTATCCTCTTTAACACTCAACTGGTCTAATTCTCTGTCAACAGAAGTGGTTGGCAATATAGACTGAAGTTTAGTCATCTGATATATTCTCTGTTAAAAAGTCCTGAGATTTCCTCAGACACAAATGGAACATGCCAGAATTCCCTGTATTCTTCTGTTTACAAGGAGTTTTCTTGCTCAGCCTGAGCTTTCACGGGTCAGTATTACAGTCCTTTCTTTTTGAGCAAATTCTGTTTTTAATTAGGAAAGCACAGAACGCTGGTAAGATTGTAGAAAACAATTTTTTTCTTGCCTGCTAAAGAAAAGAGAGTTGGCACACATCCTCTTGAATTGGAACAAGGGAGGGGAAAGAGAGGAACAAGCAGGGGTTGGGGCCTCTAGGGGAAAAGCGTGGCACAGGACCAGGGCCATGAGGGGGGGAAGAGACTGCATGGGAGTGGAGCTATGGTTTGGGCACTTGTGACTCTCCCCCGCACTTTTAGGGAGCTTCTGCTGCTCCTAACTAGTGGAATGGAACTCCATAGTGTCTTTCACAGGGATTTGTTCTCTTTCAACAAATCTGTCAGAGTTTCATAGAATCATAGAACTAGATGGGATCTTGAGAGATCATTTAGTCCAGTTCTCTGCACTCAAGGCAGGACTAAGTATTATCTATACCACTCCTGACAGGTGTTTGTCCAATCTACTCTTAAAAATCCCCAATGATGGAGATTCCACAGCCTCCCTAGGCAATTTATTCCAGTGCTTAACCAGTTTGGAAGTTTGGAAGTTTTTCCTAATGTGCAACCTACTAAACCCCCCTTGCTGCAATTTAAGCCCATTGCTTCTTGTCCTATCCTCAGAAGTTAGAAAAAGTATTTTTTTTCTCCCTCCTCCTATAACAATTTTTTATATACTTGAAACTGTTATGTCCTCCCTCAGCCTTCTCTTCTCCAGACTAAACAAGCCCAATTTTTTCAATCTTCCCTCATAGGTCATGTTTTCTAGACCTTTAATCATTTTTGTTGCTCTTCTCTGGACTTTCTCTAGTTTGTCCACATCTTTCCTGAAATTTGGTGCCCAGAAAGGGACACAAGACTCCAGCTGAGGCCTAATCAGCAGAAGAATGACTTTTCGTGTCTTGCTTACAACACTCTGGCTAATACATCTCAAAATGATGTTTGCTTTTTTTTTTTTTTTTTTTTGCAACAATGTTACACTGTTGACTCATATTTAGCTTATGATTCACTATAACCCCCAGATCCCTTTCTGCACTGCTTCTTTCTAGGTAGGCATTGCCAATTTTGTATGTGTATAACTGACTGTTCTTCTCTAAGTGCAGTACATTGTATTTGTCCTTATTGAATGTAATCCTATACATTTCAGATCATTTCTCCAGGTTGTCCAGATCATTTTAATTCCACTTGCAAACCCTACCAGTTTGGTATTGTCCATAAACTTTATGAGTGTATTCTCTATGCCATTATCTAAATCAGTGATTAAGGTATTGAACAGAACCAGACCCAGGACTGGTCGCTGCGGGATCCCACTTGATATGTCCTTTCAGCTTTACTGTGAACCACTGGGAATGCGAATTACACTCTGGGAATGGTTATGCACTTATCCTTCCCAGTTATGCACTCACATTATAGTCGCTCTATTGAGGTTGTATTTCTGTCATTTGTTTATGAGAAGGTCATGCAAGACAGTATCAAAAGCCTTACTAAAGTCAAGTTATACCATATCTACTGCTTCCTCCATCCACAAAGCTTGTTACCCTCCATGGTGCCAACACTGCTTAAAATGGACATTCCAGATTCTGGAAACTTAGCTGATGTGTCCAAAATTAGCTCCTGGTTGGCTCTGTATTGCCTCAAAAACACCACTAGATCTTTTGGTACCAGAAGTTCATTTTTTGGGATACTTCAGTCTTTCATTTGATGGATAGGCTGTAGTTGAGCACCTTTCTGTTGGCTGCTCAATCAATTTGTAAGAGATGGGAAAACCTTACCTCTCTCACCATGCTGAAATACACTCAACAGGCTTTGAACCTTGTTCCTCTGTATAAATGTGTGCTGACAGATGAGTTTACACATAAAGAAACTTCCAACATAACCTTAGCAAAACAAAACAAAAAAAACCAAAACCCATCAACAAAACAGGAAAAGACCATTTTCTGCAGGAAGGACAATGAAAATGTTTAGGGAAATGGAACAGTTCCTTTGTGAGGAGAAATTAAAAATATGGACTGTTCAGCTTAGAAAAGAAACGACTAAGGAGGGCTTTGAAAGAGGTTATAAAATCAAGTATGGTGTGGAGAAAGTGAATAGGGAATTGTTATTTACTCCTTCACATAACCCTAAAACCAGAGGTAACCTGATTAAATTAATAGGCAGCAGGTTTAAAACAAACAAAAGGAAGTATTTCTTCACACAACACAGTCAACTTGTGGAACTCATTGCCATAGACCATTGTAAAGGCCAAAAGTATAACTGGGTTCAATAAAGATTTAGATAATGGCGGATGGGTCCATCAACGGCTATTGGTCAAAATTATCAGGGATGCAGCCCCATGCTCCAGGTATCTGTAAACCTCTAAGTACCAGAAGCATCTTGCACTGGCCACTATCAGACAGGATATTGGGCTAGATGGACCATTGGTCTGATCATTCTTATGTTCCATCTAGTCATAAAGTTTTGTTACATATTAATGTATTTCTGTAACATTCCAGGGATCTATCATCTCTGGTAGGGATGAATTGGCACAGCTTCCAGAGAAAGTGCTCTTGACGGGTTATAAAACCGTCTCCACCCATCCCTTTGATTTGGTGGCAACATTACAACAAGTGTTTCCCAAGAGTTCCAGCTAATGTATCACTGAAGGGGACATACCACCCACAACAGATGACAACTGGCCGAAATCTTTCATCTCTTGTACATTAGAGATGCATACAGCATTGTGTCTGAAGGGGAGATTTCCTTCCTTCCCTTTTTAGAATTTGTCATAGTATTACAGGATATATTTAGATTTGTTAACACATGCTGCTGTATAAAAGTGGTAGTAGTTTGGTGCAGAAGCTGTGAAATATCGTAGGTCTATTCAAAAGTACACTGGGATTAATATTTGATCACTAGCTGTAGATATGTAAAACAATTCATACCAACACGACTGTAAATTGCTATTAATGTCGGGTACATTTCCTACTAAATCACCCATCACCTCAAATATTTAATACATTGATACTGAATTGGCTGAATATACAAAATTAAAGATCCCATCTTGCAGCTAAAGCGTTATCTACAGTAAACCATTTCAATATTGAATCAAGTTCACCTACCTCACTGAATGAACTGAATATTCACGCTATTAAATTCACTCATGCAACTATATTGTATTCCACTAAGCGCTGTACCTTGTATATAGCATAGTAGGTACTAAAACCATGAAATCATTTATCAAAACACATTAGTCAACTACTGAAGTGAAGACAGTCCTGTTCAGGGAAGAGATTTAAGATGAAATCACATCACCAACATTGAGAAGCATGAAAAAGTAATCCAAGGTGTGTCTACACTACATCTGGGAGTGTGCCTGAGCTAGCACATAAAAATAGCAGTGTAGCTGTGGGGGGTGTAGCTTGGCCTAGGCACTCAAATACAAACCTGCCCAGATACATATTCAGCCCCTGTGCATGGACTACCTCCAGCTATGTGGCTATCTTTAGCCTGCTAGCTAGAGCAGAGCTAGTGCATGTTTGTCTCCGTGAGCTGGGAAGCATTTTCTTAGCTGCAGTGGAGATGTACCCTGAATCAGAAATGGGTCAATGTCTTTAGATAACTTCAAAAAAAGATCCTTCTTACCGAATAGCTTATATTCTAGATCAGTGGTTTTTGAACTGTGGTTGAGGTGGCTTTGGTCAGCACCACTGATTGGGCCATTAAAAGTCCCTGCCTGGTGAAGGCCGGCTATTTCCTACCTGTTCTGACACCGCGCTGCACTCGGAAGCATCCAGCAGCAGGTCCGGCTCCTAGGTTGGGAGGCCATGGGGCTCCGTGCTCTGCCCCTGCCCCAGCACTGGCTCTGGACTTTGGAGCTGGGGCAGTAGGGGCGGTGCATGCGGGTGAGAGCCACATGGAGCTGCTTGCATGCCTCCGCCTAGGAGCTGGTTGTGCCACTGACCAGGAGCTGACGGATGTAAGCCTGCGCCCCTATCCCCTACCCCAGCCCTGAGCCTCCCCCAAAACCAGAGCCCACTCCTACACCCCCCAAGCCCGCGTCCCTGCCCCTTCCCCAGAGCCTACACCTCCAGCCAGGAGCCCCTCCCACATACTAAACCCCTCATTCTCAGCTCTGTTGGGTCTATGGATATCAATTTTCTTCAACTGGATCACCAGAGAAAAGTCTGAAAACCACTGTTCTAGATGACACTGGGCCAGCTCCAGAACTTGTGTAACTCTGTTGAAAACAAGAAGAACCCCACTGATGTCATTTCTGTTTTGTCCTTTAAGTTTTATTTTTATATCTTGTATATTATGAAGGCCACCAAAGACATGTAGCCTTTGTTACACAAGAGTTAAGACAAATGAGGGGAAATACATATTCCTCTAACTAAAGTACAAATATGAGACAACATTTTGGTTTAAAACATCAGCACCAACTTATCCCTACTAAGGATTTGCATGCTACCTTATTCTCTAATCCAGTGCTGCAGAGATCTGGGCATCTGATGTGAAGAGCCAATACGTTCTGCATACATGGAAGTTATGATCACCATTTCCCAGGGAGCAAGTTCATTTGAGAAACGGACTACGAGAGCTATAGCTTTATCTCTCCAGAATCAGTTGTGTATATTAATCTGATTCATGGGGAAGGGAAGCTTTAGGTAAAACAAAATAAATTTTGAAAGACGTGAACATGGGAGGAGTGCTATGGAATGGTGTTGATTAGTAGGGCAGAAGATGCATTCAACTAATGCTTATAGAAAATAACCAGAAGTATGTTGTTGCAACACTGCCTTCAAAACAACTTCAAAACCACATCAGTGGCAGAGGAACCAACCCAAGGATCAGTAGTGATGGGGGAAGAGGTTTGTAAGCGAGGTTGAGGAGTTGTACTGAAGTTTTTGAAACATACTTTATTAAAAAAAACATTTTGGCTGGATAGCATTTTTAAATTATAATGATATCTGTTCAAGGTCATTATTATTTCTTACTCAGCCATTAGAAATATATTGTTTTGTATTTGCTGAGCTTTGATTAATGGTGCTAGTTATATGTATTTTGATTATAGCACTGCCATATAATAAAGTATAACTTGCTGAATAGCAAGTTATGTATTAATGTATTTTTGATTAATTAAATGTATTTATTTATTAAATTATATATTAATATATTTTTGAAGAATTAGTAACATATTAACATGCACTTGTTACACCTAGTAATATTAATTTCCTAACTGTTTATAAACTTTCTCAGACATACCCTAGTCAACTTAATTGGTAGCATATGAAACACACACAAACATTTACGTGTTTAACTGTTTGTATTTGATCATTTGTTTTTCGACTGAGAAATTCAGTAGATCTTAGTCATGGCTCAATCACTAATGCACTCAAGTTGTTATTAAAAAAAATCTTTCCATCTTTCTCTTTGCTGCATTCAGGCTTTTTTAGTTCTTCCATTATTTCATTTTTTAGGTCAAGAGGAGCAGTTTTACTGAAAGAGCAGGTTTCTGTCAAAAAATCCAGCAGCAAGTCCCCCTCTTTGTTCCCTTTGATAAAACAATTAGTTACGTCCATAGTGGATGGAAGCTCATAGACCTGATACTTCAGCCCTATTGTCTTGAGTTGCTCTTCAATGTCAGCGGATGAAACATATAAGCAAAGATCGTTTAGAGGTAAGCGAGGTCCATATTTCTTCCACAGCCTGGCCCAGCCACTGGTTCCTGCCAGATTAAAATCATATTAAAAATAAGAGTGTATTTAAACAAGGTTTCAGATGGATTATTTTAAGGATTATGGTCCCAATTCTGAGCTGAATCTTTCAGGAGGCACGGCTCAGGAGAGACAGCTCATGACATGGGAGCACAGAGACTATATGCAAAATAATTGCAATGCTAAACGGATAAGACCCCCTGAGCGCAGATGGGCCTGCACACAGTGGAACCAATGGAGACAGGTGTGCCAGCAAGTGGGCAGGATCCACAGAGTCTGCAGAAGAGATCCACAAACCCTGCCTCTGCTTCCCTTGTACCAATGCCCAGCGGGATTTGGAGGAATGGATAGGATGGATTCAGCTACCAAATCCCCACTCACAAGACAGCTTGCACAGTATTAGTGGCCTCAGGGAGGATTCTGTTCCAGATCCACCCCTTAACCTGGGAGCCCCCTTTTGCACAGGTCATTAAAGGCCTGATCCTATTGCTACTGCTGTCAGTCACAAAACAACCACTGATGCAGCACTGGGCCCTTACCTGGGCTATATAGACGCCTTGGCCCTGAAAGAATACAGGGATTATTCTGCAGTGTAAAGGTTTTAAGTTTAAGGCTTGTTAATGATAAAACAAAACTTTATTATATCTAATATTTATATAGAGGTAGGCTGTGCTAGTTGCCTAGAGCCCAGAGTAAAGGATGGTACAGAGCCACACCACTTAAAGCTAGGGCAAAATTCTACCTCAAAGCTGCTTAGGGAACAAGGTGAGTATGTCTGCTGCTATGCCCCTTCAGTCCCATTACTCGAGCTGGTAGGGGACAGTCTCGGGTAGATTCCTCCCTCTCTGCGCCTCTGCAGAGCAATCAGGGCCTGCTATTTTGGCTGGCTCTTATTCAGGCAGCGGGCAGGGGTGTGGGATAGGAGGCAGAGAATGCTCCTATAGCCTTCCCCAGACTGTCACATGCATGTAGGGACCAGCCAGGCCCAAAGCGATCAAAGGTTTATACATATATACGTTTTTACAACAGAGACGTACTTTGAATTAATGAGGTAGCATGACAGTGGACATTAGAAAAAGAACAGTCAGGGAAGCTGATGACAATGCAGGATTGATTTCTTTATTCTCAGTTCCATGATTCAGCATTTCCAGTGTAAATCATTTATAAAAAGGATGACACTACTCTGTTTGGGTGGGCTGGAAATAAATCCAGGCCTAATTGAGGACCTGCTGAGAGACAGGACTCTAAATTCCCTTAACTAATAAACCAGTCTCCAAAACTGGCTTTATCTATAAACAGTTACCTACAGTATAACAAATACTTCAGTGGTTTAGAGGAGACTCTGATGATATTTTTTTCCCCACCTGGTTGAAAATGAATGCAGAGCACTAATTGCAGAAAAGTTGCTGGTGTCAGTGTTCAGTGACTTGGTGCCATTTCTGAGCTGAGCAATTATACATTACTTGAGTAAAGCATTATTATAATAGCTCTCTGTAGGCGCAACATATGGCACTACTTTTTTTTTCAAGATGATGTTAACTGAATGGGGTTTTTTTTATTTGTGATTAAAAACACTACAACTTAACTCTTGTAGCTGTCCTGGCCTATGAAACTGTACAGAGTGAGTGGGAAGGACTGAAACCTTCAGAGAGGGACCGTGTATCCTTATCAATTCTCTCCCCCCCTCCTTTTTTTTTTTTGAGGGAGCTATATTTTGAAACTGCTTTTGCCTATTTATTTTCTTGTAGTTTTCCCATCTCACCCATCTCTTCCTGTTTCATTCTCGCTGTAGCGCTTCCTCTTCCTTCTTTTTCCTCCTCTACCCTTAGTTTTATTTATTTTTTATTCTCTGCTATTCTAAGCTGCCTCTGATTGTTTTCCTTCCCCTTGTTGGTTTCAATGCTTTCTGCTCTTCTCTGTTCCATTATCTTCCTCCTTTCCTTGCCACCAATCCACCTCTCTGCAGGTTAAAGGCCACTCTAGATCAGAAATCTTATCCTAGAGACTCTTGTTCTGATTTGGGAGGGAGGGCTGGCCTATCAAAAATTGTGATGCATAACTCAGACTTGCAGACATAGCAATCATTACTGTTCACATATGTTTTCTAATAGCCCTACGTGTAGATGTCAATTGACTCATGCAATTGTAAACTATGAGTTGCATTTTTAGAGAGAAGTACAATAAAGAATAATACCATGGAAAAACTGTAATGCTGGCTTAAGACTGCAAATATTTTATTCATTAGTTCAAATTTGTAAAAATTCCTTTTGACTGTATTCATGTCCTGTTTTGTGTTTGCCTCCCATGAATATTCCAGCAATTACGTTTACTGGTAGCTTGAAAGGAGTCAAGTAAATATCCCAGAACATTCATGGACAAGAAATTTCAAATTCAGATTTCTGGATATTTGTGCCAGGAACCTGATTTCAAGAGTTATGTTCGTGCAATCAAGGAACTGAATCATATCAGCTGTGTGTCTTGTAAACGACTGTAATTTTAAATATGGAATACTTGCACTGAACAGCTTGCTAACAAGCTACCAGCCAAAAATGATTCAAAACCAATTTTGAATAGTACATTTATGAGTTGCCTGCAAAAAGCACAATTTTCTCAAATACAGAAAGGGGTGAACTTCATTATTTAAAATATACATAACAAATTTTCCCAAATCTAATAAAAGCAAAACTTTAAGCACTGAGGCCCAGTTCTTCAAAGGTATTTAACTGCCTAAAGGCCTTGCCAAAACAATCATAGGTGTATCTTTACATATCTTAGCAATGATTACAAGTATCTTAGCATCAGAAAATCCCATACAACTGTATGAGAAATTTCCCAGAGGGTTATGTGAGACTCCAGTCATGGTAACACTAATAAATCCATAATCATCTGATGTCACAGTATTGTAGAATCCTAACGTATTCTGTTTTCCTATTTTGCTACTGAATTGATCCATACAGTATCTCAATCAGATGTGAAACAGCCAATCTAATTCTGCAGATGAGATTTTCCACAAAATGATGATATTAAGGAAATGGGCAGTTAAAGGGGAAAATGGACCATATGTCCACCAACACCTGTTGTATGGCACAACAGAGCACCATTGCTGCTGTTTGCTTAATGCCACATGTGTCAAGGAGCTACAAGTCTGTGCCTGATCCTGAAACCTTGAATGTACAAATAGCTTTGCTGAGATCAATGGCACTACTTACTTGAGTAAGGTGTCAGGATCAAGCCTGTTTGGTTCATTGTCTATTACGTGTTTATCACTACCTGGTTGTTTTTATAGCAGTATTTTTGAAAGTATTGCAAAAAGAAACATTGTGTGTGATCAGGGAGCAATGCTTTTTACAAAGGAAGTTGCCAAGATTCTGACTTGTGAATTTCACAAAGCTCTCTTTTTATTTTGTGGGCTTTGATGCATACACTCTACTGCATGTAAAATGCAGATCTCTCTGTCTCTCTCTCTCACACACACAAAATATATGTCTAGTTGGCTGGCAGTTCACTGAGCTAGGAACTTAAGCTCTATATTACAGAAATTAAGCTAATGGAGAACTGGCCTATGATGAACTCAGATGTGTGCACACATGAACACACACAGTCTTCATAGGTGCCCATTCAGATCTGCACTGAGTGTGGAAAGAACCTACTTCAGATCACCTACCTGATACGAGAATAATGAGGAGCTTAGCCTTAGTTTCCAGGAGGCTGTGAAAGTATTGAATAGTAGCAGGGATATCTTTTACATAGTAGAGCATCTGGAAATGAAAAGAAATACTGTAAAATAAATATTCCAAGCCTGAGAGGTTCCTTGGAGATGGCAAATCCAGGAGCATGGGATGTCCCTTGTCGTAAGGGACTGTTGGCAACCCTAAGGGTCAGCTCCTAAATAACGTAAGGGGATTTACTACAAGCCCTGAGTAAGAGGGATCAGGTAGTTGCTCAGAGCCACAATTTGATCCCTGGTTCCCACTTTGCTTCAGTACGTAAGTAAGCTGCAGCAGCCCTTGACCTGGAGCAGATAACTTCCTTCTCTGCACCAACTCAGCTCTGTGGACTGACACGTCTGTCCACTTCCCATCCATCTGCATGAGAGGAGGTGGCTTCTCACACTCAGCAACAAAATGGGTACCCTCCACAGAGGAGTGTGGGGCGGGGGGATCTTATGCCCTCTTGCCTGGGTGTGTTGGGCAAGTGACGATCTTGCCCTAAGTTTTTTTGTCCAGGTTTGCATTGGATACCTTTTAAAAAAAATGAAACCAAGAACCTTTGTGTAATTACTGAAAGGTTTGCTCATGATACCATTTCTAGCCAATAAAAATAGGATGTGTCCAGAATAATGTAGCATACGTACAATGCACAGAGTGACCGCTGGATCAGACGTGACTAGCACGTCCCTGCAGCCCACCACTTCCCACAGCTCCCATTGGCTGGGAACGGTGAACTGCAGCCACTGGGAGATGTGGGGGGCTGTGCCTGTGGATGGTTAACATAAACAAACTGTGTTGTGGCCCACCAGTAGATTACCCTGATGGGCCGTGTGCTGAAGGTTGCCGACCCCTGGATCAGGCACTCTATTTAAGAAAAGTTGTCCCTAGAATGAAACGACGTGCAATAGCTCACACTCCAGGGGAGTGGTGTTAAGGTTCTGTAATTTTCTGAATGACATCACTAACCAGGCTGTGCGGCGATTTCAGCCCAGAAGTGTTTAATTTAATGTTTGTTAACATTCTTCCCTTTCCCCTTCCCGAAATCCTTCTGGTGAATGTCTGGTCCATGAACGCATCTTTCTGTGACACCACTAATCATTCTGGGGCTTTGTCTTCATTGGAGCCTTGTATTTACCATTTTTACCTAGGGTAATTAATACAGCTGAGCTGTTCCAAGGTAAAAACCGTAGTGGAGACAAGGCACAGATAAGATAGGCAAGGTCAAGCCCAGGTGGGGTTATAGTGCTTGACTCATCTAGGTTAACTGATGGTAAAACTACAGTGCCTTGTCGCCACTGTGTTTTTACCTTGCGTTAACTCACCTGAATTAATACCCTGAGGGAAAGAAATACACAGATTTTAGCACTGAAGACATGATCTGTGATAACTTCAGTGAACCTAGAAGTACAAAGTGAATTGCACAGAGAGGGAAAATTTAAAAAACATGAGTTAACGTTTATTTCTCTGCTGACTGCCACCCTTAGCCTGGTTCATGGGGCTCTGAACCCTGAAGTTGCCTCGCTGTACCTCAGTTTTCATTTTTGCAGCTCGCTTATACAGAAGTAGGTTGAATTAATTTCTTTATAGTTCTTTACCTTTCTTCTCATTAAAGTGCAAAGTGAGGTCACCGACCTTAGGCATACTCTGTAGAGACGGAATTCAAACAATATTTACTATGCATAGCTTTTACCTGAATCATGTGAATAAAGTCCCATTTCTTAAACTCTTTTTTCTCATTCATTCGACTTTCGTATTCAGATGACGTCTCCTTATGCCAGGTAAACTTTATGTTCTCTAGGTCCGATGTCTTAGTTACACGTTCTAAAATACAGAGAGGATGGTGTCTAGTCTATCCCATTTGGAAATGTGGAAACAATTTCCATTCAGAATCGTAATGTAGCAAAAACTTACATGCTGGCATTATTTTTAATGTAATAGAATATTAAAAATGAAGCCTACGTGTTATAGAATGTGAACAAATAAAGGTAATAAATTGTAATGATAGGCCCAGTTCTGTGAGGGACTGACTGGCCAGGTCTTTGTGGGATGGAGTACAAATGGAATCTGATGTCTTTATCTTTGGCACTCTTAGCTGTAGAAACTTTTCAGTAGAAATGAGCAAAAATTTGAAAGTTAGGAACTTAATCTGGCTCCAATTTCCTCAAAATCCTAGTGCCTGGATCCAAGCTTTGGTTTGATCCATTACAGAAAGAAGCAATGTTTAGATCCTCATCCCAACTTCTCCAAGTTCTAAGTGTGTTCAGAGCCAGGCCTTTCTTTCAGAGTCTTACATTGAAGAGGGAAAGAAAGGGAGGGTATTTTAGAGTGATGCTAATTACAGGAGAGGAATAAGAGAAATATTTGCAGAACTGTTTTAATGTGTGTATAAAGACAATATTAGAAAGAGGGAAGTCTATTTAGAGTGGGTTCATGCTGACTCAAGGGTCTGATTCACCACTGCAGTCCTAGTTTTATGGTAGTGTAACTCTGTTGTTTCCAGTAGTTATATCAGCATAGAAACCGCAGAATCACAGTGGTAAATCCAGCCTAAGATGTGCAACACTTGTTCAGAAGAACATGCTTTGTTAAAATCAGCACTTTACCACTGCTCATCAAAGTATTTCTCTTCTGAGAGATTTGATGATGATATATCGCAGCAGAATAGATGAGATATACTCCACCAGTGCTTATGCTCCTTTCCTTTACTATTGGAGATGGGCTACCATTTTTGGATGCTGCTGCTGTTACTCTGTTCTCTTCCATTAACCAGTCACTGGCCTCTAGGCCCGCAGTTCAAATGTAATTTGCTGTTTTAAAATCAGCCCTCATTCAGCAGCAGTTCATATCACTGTTGCAAATAATCTGGTACAATCTGGTTCAATTTAATTGCTAGACAATTTGTGAGGAGACATTAGGAAGAAAATCGGATCACTGGCCAACCCAGACAGTGTAGTTTCTTTATGTCAAAATCCAGACAAGGAAAACTGGTTTGGATAAAATAGGAGTCTCCACCTAAAAATTCATCTGAATCCCAAATTTTCCCTTTAGCAGTTCTGCAAAGTTCTACTAATTCTCTCCCCAGGTTATTCCAGATTTGCATGGCAGTTCTGTCTCCCAGGGTCCTCTTCTTAGTTTCAGAAGCCCTGAAATACCACAAGAGATAACCGTTCTTGTGGCTTGAACTGAAACTGGAAATATAAGGCTCTTGGCAGTACAAAGGGGCTTTAATGTGTAAATGAGAATCAGTTCCACAATGTTTATTAGCTGTATATCAGAGAATGTTCTGCTAGCCAGGAAACTCAGAGGGTGTTGCAATCTAGGTAGAGGCTTTATTTGGAGTCACAGCGTAGACCCAAGCTCACTAGCGTAATGGACTGATGTGCTTAGTTTTGAGGATTAGCTTGTTCCTCCCAGAGAGTGAGTAACAGATGAGGCTGATAGTTTGACATCTGAATTACCAAACAGATTGTATTTCCAGTTCTCCAGGAAGACAAATTGGGACTAAAAACCTAGGTTGATACTTATGAACATGGTTACAAATCAACAGAATTTTAGTTGTCAGAGGGATAACCGTGTTAATTGGTATCCACAAAAATCACCAGGAGTCCAGTGGTACCTTAAAGACTAACAGATTTATTTGGGCATAAGCTTTCGTGGATAAAAACCCATTTCTTCAGATGCATGGAGTGAAAATTAATAGATAGAGGCATAGATATATTGGCACATGAAGAGGAGGGAGTTACTTTACAAGTGGAGAACCAGTGATAACAAGGATAGTTAGAAATTTTAGTTTAGTATTTAATTTTTAGTTTAAGAACTCTTAAAATAAGGGAAACAGCTTAATTTTTCCTATTTACCATTCCCTCCAAAATGCCCCAAATGGGATTATACAGCCAGTTAACTGGCTAGAGATTAGAGGTGGTCACAAAGTACATAAAGATTTCATGAAAGCCTTGTCTTGTGTGGTGTGCATATCCCATAAATTCGGACAATTCTGAGAGAGAGAGTTTCCAGAAGGATCAGAACTATTGGCTGCATATCCAAAGCAAGCTGTCAAACCTTTTGATGTCCAACCATCACTCGTCTAAATCTGGGACAATCTAAAAGTTAGTAGGGAAGCTTGCACTACAGCTCTAAGACAGACTATTTTTTAATTAATGGTTGCCTATGACCCCCCCTTGTGCTCATCTCCTCACATGTTCTATGTACTACCTTTAAAATGAACAGAAAGCTATATGATGGAGGCAGCTAGTGAAAAAATGATGTGCTTCCTGCAAGTGTCTTGAGGTTTCCCAGGTTTTGAACTTACTCCCTGTATGAAATAATGGCGATTTTTCTAGGATTCCCTGCAGAACTCTCAGACAGTGCGAGTTTGTGTTGCTGAAGCAGCGCTGGGCTCAGGATATTAGAGACACATATTAGAGAGTGAAGTAATATCTTTGATTAGACCAACTTCTGTTGGTGAGAGAGACGAGCTTTTGGTGCTTAGCCAGAGCTTTTCTTTGGGTCACCTGATTGTCTGTTTGTCTCCCTCTCTCTTTCTCTCTCTCTCACCAACAGAAGCTGGTCCAATAAACGATATCATCTCGCATACCTTGTCTCTCCAAGTTCTTTCATGCTAAGAATCCTGCATTTTTAAAGGTGTCCTCTAAGCCTAAGGATATATCCATGTCACAGTTAGACACCCGCAGCCAGCCCATGCCAGCTGAGTCATGCTCACAGGGCTTAGGCTAAGGGGCTGTTTAACTGCAGTGTAGAAGTTCAGGCTCGGGCTGCAGCCCAACCTCTGGGACCTTTCCACCTCACAGGGTCCTAAAGTCTGGCCTCCATCCCCAGTCCAAACATCTACACTGCAATTAAACAGTCCTGCAAGCCTATAAGCCCATGTTAGCTGGCCCAAGCCAGCTGTGGGTTTTTAATTGCAGTGAGACATACACTTAGAATGTTAGCATTTTTGATGAGAGAAACTAGTGTATTATTTATAGTGTGAGGGCACCCAACACATTCCAGACACTCTCCATAAAGAAGCTGCAAAACCTGATACTCCACTGCCTTATACTTTGTGTAGTCAACTTGCACATTTTGATCTGGTACTGGTCTGTGCCCACAAAGTGCAAGACTGGCCACAGTGCCTGCTTCCAAAACCATACAATCTATACGTAGAAATCAGTTCATCCATCACCAGACTATGTATAGCCATGTACTGACGGAACCCAGTAGGTATGTGACAGTACATAACTGGTTAGGATTGGCAGTCAAAATGAATACATTTAGTTGAAACTTCAGTGAAAATTTGGCCAGGCACAAAGGCTAAACACTCATATTTTATTAGATATGCCATGGCATTTTTCACAAACCAATCAGTGAGGATCTCTGATTTATGGAGAGAGGCATGTTCTAGACCTCTAAGCATTGGACTGAACGGAAAGATCTTTTGCATGCCAGTTTGTACATTAACACAGTCTGTATCTCGGTCAAGCTAATTAATCTCTATACTTTAGTTGCCTAATTTGTGAGGACTATACTTAACTCAGTAGGGTATTATGAGGATAGGTAGTTAATATTTGCAAACCACTTAAAATAATTCTTGGCATTCTTGTTAGACACAATCTCAAGCAGATCCCTCAATGCCATTCTGGAACACTGAGTCAGTGGGAAGAGCTCCACAGCACTGAAATACAAACACTGCATCCTAAAACATCAGGGTTTTACTTATAGCTCTCTCATCCAGTTACCAAACCCTGTCTAGTTTATACAATCTGACCACCTAGCAATGTAAGGAGGCAGGGCTGCAGCTAGCAGTCTAACACTGCACATACTCATAAATACTGTGCAATAAAAAGTGCTCTAAGAGTGGGATACAGCAGAGGCATCTGTGTAGTTATAAAGTTTGTTCATGCAGAGCTCTTTGCAGGATCAGGAACTAAGACATTGCTAAGAAGGTGGGCATCTGCAGTACTGTTGAAAAATTACTAATCCTAAATGAAGATAGTAACTTTTTCCTCTTTTTGAAGTGAAATTGGAACAAAAAGCCTTATAAAGGTGTTAGCCCGTGGTCAGCTTTGTTAAATGCATTTGCTAGTTCAAATACCTTTATAGCTGAGGATTTGTTCACCGCTTGGTTCTATCACCTCATTGTTAATGGTAACTCCTGGGTATTTAGCCTGTACTTTTGAGAGAATCTGAAGGTCAATTTCACCTAGGATACAAATATGAAACAGTATAAAAAGATCAGAGCAAGGATAAGTATGAGGATTCTGCTAGCTATCATCCTTCCCAAAATCCCTCTTTTTTTAAAAAAAAATGTAAGTCTCAGATCAATTGCCATGGTGATTAAATCTATTTATGTACTGGACAGGTATCACAGGGGCATTGGCAGTGTACTCTTCCACATATTGCTCTCATTGAATTTCTTCAATCCCATGCTGGAAGATTATCTCTAGGAGACTGAAGATTAATTCCATCAGTTCCCTATGAGTCTGACTTCTCTGACACTACAGCACTGGTATCAGACGTGATGTTTTGTAGTGACATGTACACATGTCCTCTCAAAAATGAACTGAACCTCCTATTTTGTTTCACACATGCCATTAAATAGCTGTCATCTGGTTTTAACCACTATTAGAGAGTGGTCAATACTAAAACCCAGGATATGATCATTCCGGATCTTTGGCAAAGTATAGACCTGGATCCAAACTGCAGATCTGCCCCATTTCTAGTCACTGCGAACCCAGACTGGCGTGGAACCAATGAACCAGAGGGAAAAAGCTCTGTGTCCTATTAGAAAATCCCTAAGCCATCACAGTATTCCCCCATTTGTATTTTACAAGGCCATTTAGAGAGTCTTTTGTGTTTATTTTTGAGAGTGAATTAGGGGTCTTTGTCCCAAAGGCTAATTGGCTAATGAGACACATGAGGAGGAGAAAAAAAAAGAAAGAAAATTAATTTGAAAGCTGAAGCAAATCTCTATTTTTTCCTTTGGTGTTTAAAGTGCTTTGCTCTTTCTGTGACTGACTAAGCTCAATACTGTGTGTCTGTGTATACAGCATAATGCAAATATAACAGCACTGGCTGCTTTTCCTCTGTATACAAGGGATCATTCAAAGCTGCTGCAGTGATTTTATTGATGAGTGTATTGATAGACCCAACATTTAAATTCCTAGTCCAACATGCAGCATCAGTAAAGCAAGCAAATAAGATGTTCATATGTATGATGAAGGAAGCCAAGGACACTGTGCTGTAATACTTTATAAAGGCATTGCTTGGACTGCATTGGCTGCATAGTTCTGGTGTCCAGTGTTGGTCACCTTATTTGTCTAAACATTCAATTAAGGTAGAAAGAGTGAAAACAGAGGGCAACTAAAATGAAAAATTGAATAGAGCATCTTATTTACAAGGAGCAGCTGAACTTAGTCATGAAAGGTGGTGAGATTTAAGCATTTAAATTATGTTAAAGTATAATTTTTTTGACACTCAGTCAAGAGTAGAACTATGGGACAGAGATTTAAGATAGCAGTGGATGTATGCAAGAAGAATTTATCCTTTTGGGATGGTGCATAGTTGGAATGGACTTCCAACTGAGTAGGTGGAGTCAAGCAGCAGTAATGTACTTAGACAAAAATGGATAACTGGGGTGGATTTGGTAAGTTGAAGAGATACAGATGTGTTTGAGAGGGGCTGGCTGACCTTCCTGGAGGCAAGCAGGCAACTTCCCACATGCTCATTCCCTCCTCCCCCTTTTCCCACCAGCTTGACTTAATGTGACTTTTTTTGGTACACATGATACTTATGACTCCCATTATTTAAGCATCTTACAATCCTTATTTTATCTATCCTCACAATACCATGTGAGGTAGGCAAGTACTATTATGCCCATTTTACAGAGTTATCCAAGGTAACACAGGAAGTTGGCAAAAGAATAGGAAATTAAATCCAGGTCGTCTGCATCCCAAGCTCACGATCTAACTCCTGGACCATCCTTCTTCTCATCACACCACTGCCAACACAAAGAGGTCCATGCCTTGCTTCTGGCCCTACCATATGTCATGTGACAAGGTACTGGGCAAAAGGCTTCTGATTCAGCCTTCTGTCCCGCCAGCTCCTATTTAGAGGGATAGATTAGGGATGGCTGGAGATAATCTGGTCCTAACTGGGGAAGCAGAGACAGTTGCCGCCTAATTAGTCTGCGGTTATATAAAAGCCTCGGAGGAGGAAGAGCAGAAAGAAAGGGAAAAGACAGGGAGTAGAAGCATAGAGGTAGTTCTCCTCTCCCTCCTTCCCGCAGATGAAGATGGGCCAACTGAAAACGGTGAAAGTGGTGGGAAGAAGCCTGTGAATAAACAGCACCAGTGGATGATAAGCCCAGGATCTCAGAGTGACTTTTTAGACTTAGCAGAGGCAGGAACCAAGAGGTCCCTGCTGCGCTCTTGCTACATGCCACTACACTTTGTAACTACACACTATAGTTGAAGGGTTCAAGTTTTGCACTATTTGTGTGTGACTCTAAAAGGTACATAAAAACATGAGGAAGGGTTTCATCTTTTCAGAGCTAAGTATCTTTATAAAAACAAATGTTTACATGGCATTTGTGTAAGCATGTTCTTTCAAGAAAGGGAAATTGAATTTCAGCAGTAACAAATAGCTGTGGTTTTGCTACCACCACAAAATTGCTTTTTATTGAAAATTAGGGCAAATTAATTTTGCTGTGGGAAAATCTGGAAACATGGAATTGTTAACTAACTATGACAGAGTTCATTTTCTGTATCAATCTTCTGTAAAATGAATTATCCCCTTGGAAAGGCTATGCCAGTCTCAGTAAAAAAAAAAAATATCTGAATTTCCCATGTCCATACATTGATGGAAATTTCTACTCTACCATGGCCACACCATCCTTACGTTATTTTGGAAGAAAAAAAAACTTTGACTCATGACTTAATCTACAGCCTTAATTAACTTTAGTTAGTACTTTTATATGCAAACAGGTGTCCTGAGGCATTTTATAGTCAAATATGCAACAGCTTGCATTATCAACAATTTGGCAATTAGACTATTGGAAGTATTTAAACTCTCTAATACAATTACTTTTAAAGGCTATCACTATGTTCACCATCAAGTTTCTAATTAAAAATTTTAAATAAAGGGATAGTTTACAGCACAGTTGATGCCTTTTATGTTTTTTACAGGTACAGCAACATTAGGAGGCTGTGCACTGAAGTGGAAACTTAATAAGGCACAAGCTGTAGTCAACAGCAGACTCTCTCAATTGTCTGGCATAATGGGCCCAAACAGCTACATTGAATGGCCAGATCGTGCCTGGCCTTAGTGGGGGTGCACTAGGGATGAGAGAAGCTGGATAAGTGCATGGAGCCATCCATCCACTTGTACTCTCTGCACCAAGGACCAGCAACAATCTTTCCTGAGCTCTATCAGGGTGTTAGAGCTTCATACTGGCCTCAATATGGGCTGGAGACTAAAGGCTACAGCCTACCTCCACATGAAAGTGGTATGAACCCATTAAAATAACGGAACAGCTGAACCTTCCTTATTGATTCAGGGTAGAGGGGAGAAACCTCAGCAAATCAGAAAACAGCTGACTCTTAAAGTATGACTGTAGTTGAGCAAATGTGCTGTCCTGAGGGCAGCATGTGACTTTAGTCCACTCTCAGAGCCAATGAGAATCCAGCTTTTCAGTTATGGCAAAATGAGCTTTGCCACTTTATTGAATCAGTGTCTGTCACGCTCTGATTAGACAGTTAAACAACCCGCTGACTGACTCAAATGACCCCATGAAAAACAACACTTTTTTGGCAGAAAATGATCCCCCTTGTTTAGAAATAAATCTCCCTACTCTGTCTCACTGACAAGGTTACAACTAATTACTTGGCATTTACACATGACTATTCTTACTTATAAGGAAAGATTGAAAAAAAATGAGATTAGTCTTCAGAGGTGACATGACTAAAGCATTTCAATTACATTAAGGGTTACTTTAAACCTGTTGATCTAATAGAGTTTAATGGCAGACTAGAATGAAGGGACATTGATATAAAGGAGGGAGACTTATGTAGCAGTATTTAGGAAGGTATTATATTATGTAGGGAGTCTACTCCCTTTTTTACCTACATATATACCGTCAGGTTTTCAAAAGCACCCAGATACCTGAAAAGATGGTGGCTACCAATACCATGTCTACCCTAGCATCACTGTCACTAATGGACTAGAAGTTGTGGCAACAATAGTGGGAAATGTTAGGGGAAAATAAACCTTATGTGATCAAGCTCAAAGTGTTTGTCTCCTGTGCAGTATCCCATCAGCAAATAGGGATTCAGAGATGCCTGTTTGATGGCATTACAGCTATTTAAAGCATAGGGATTCTTGAGAACCAGTAATTTCTGTCGGTAATCTTTGCAATGAGCATGGTCAGTGATTATTCATATGAACTTGTAATGTAATGTAACAGCAGAAACAAAGGCAAGCTAGAGATCTTTAGGGTTCATATGCAGAGGCCTTTATGTACCAGGAAGGAAATAGGTTTGTGGGTTTTTTAAAAAAAACTTTAATCATGACCTGCTCCATCCTTGGCACCTAAAGATCCAGAAGGTATCAGTTCTGTGTAGGTACTGCACACAAGTACAGTAAAACTGAGCAAGTTACAGGAGAGACAGATTTATGTGAAGGTTCAAGGGATTTTATGAGCTTGGCAAGATGAAAAATGAAGGGCAATAGGACAGCCATGTGAACTGGATTTTGGGTGTGAACACTGTGGGCTAACTTGATCTAGCTAGGCACAGTCCTGAGTAGAGGATAGTTCGACAGAGGGAGCTCAGGGAGATATTTCTTGTGAGGGGTATACAAGGGGTCTGGAGGCAGTTCCTTGTACCCCGCTTGTACCCACATACCTGGGATGGATCAAGCATGGTGTCCCCCATTGTGTGCAGCGTGGTGGGTGGGATACGGAAGATTAAGAGAATGTACAGAATTAAATTTCCTTCCCCCTTCTCTTCTTATCTAAAGATAATAATCAGTACTTGCTAGAACTGTAGATGTCTTTGGCAGGCCTGGGGCTAAATCCAAAATCCTTGCTTGCTTTGTATTCACTCCTTACTCAGGCAATCAACAGAAGTTCTGCCTTACATAGCACTGTATAGTGAACCCAGGCCCTCAGAATTTGGGGGTGGGGTGGGGGAAATACTTCAACTGCTACATAATTTCCCTTCACTCCCCAGCCTCACAGAATCTCTGCAGGGCTCCTGCTGTGTGAAAAATGAGGGTAGGAGGTGTGTGAAAATACAAGTTGGGCTGTCCCTCAAACCGACAAAGTATTATTCAAGCGAGTATGGGTGAGCAGAAAGAGATCTCTAAGTAGCAACATGGACTAGATTAGTCTTTGAGTCAAGTAATCAGCCAGTTGCTATAGATTACTTTGCCAAGGTAGTTCTAATAAGCCTGTTCATCTGCTCTGCTATTCCCATGGATTTATTCTGAGTACAGAATGACAGCTGTGTGATACTTTTGGTTGGTGGACAGCAGCCAATATCACCAGGCTTGTTTCTACTAGTGAGTCACGTTTGGAACCCATTCTTTTCAAGGAATGGTTCATCCACCCAGGCCCCCTGTGGTGTCAATTCTCATCTGTGATTTGCCATCCAATACTCCCACAAGGAAAAAAATAAATATATACAAAGCTTCAGAGTTTTACTGTACCCGAGCCACCGCCTACACTTAGAATATTGATTGCAGACTTTCCATTTCCAATGCTGAAAACAAAAATAGGTTTGAATATTTTAGGCTAGATATTTAATAGACTGTTTTCATTAGTGCAAAGATTTAACACCCTTAGGAAAACACACTCATGCCCCATAGTAAGTGTGTGTACACTGATATTTGTAGCTTTATATTAACATAGAACCATAAATGTATATGGCAGGCATTGAGCCAGACTAAGGATTCCTGCTCAGTCATTACCTGATCATGGCTTTTGTTTATAAGCTATTCAGAGCATGGACTTTGTTTTAATGTTTGTGTAGTAGCACACACACACACACACACAAGCCTTATTTGTACCAGTGTAAATCCAGAGTAACTCTGTTGAACAAAAACATTAACACCTAGAACTCTAGCTTTCAAAGTCCTTTGCAAAGGAGGTCAGTATTATCCTTTTTTACAGATGGAGAAATGGAAGCACATGCAAACAGCAGAGTCAGAGATGCCAAGAGAAAAGAAGGCAGAGCAGAGAATGATCTGCTGTGGTAAATGCAGATGAGAGATCTAGATGAATAAAACAGCCCACCTTTATTTTAGCTAGGAGGAGGTCATTAATGACTGGGGTGAAATGCCTTTTCTGTTAAAATCAATGGCAAAACTCGCATTGACTTCAATGGGATTGGAATTTTACCTCTTTTTAGGGGGTTGTGGCTGATCCTACTGCATTGTAGGAGGGGAGGTGTGACCTACAAGCCCTTCAATGACACTTGATGAGGGAATAATAGGAATATCTTGAGCCTGGCAGGTACATTCTAGTTCAATGAAGAATGTCAGTGAGGTCTTAAATGCAAGCCGGGTCACACTGGTCATTATCATCATTGCCAAATGTATATGCATATACTATGTAAGGAGTTGTGTGTGTGTGTGACACACACACACACAACTCCTTACATACATACATACACATACACACACTGAAAATATGTTCTTCGATTCTGTATCAAGGTATGTGTCACCAGAAGAGGTGAAAAAACAGGCTGCCAGATAAGAGATGTTTATCTACCTCTCTCTCTCCGTCACTATGTAAATTAAGCATGTTAAGACACCCAGTGGATGCCCATTTATATACAAAGCCAATGAAGAGATGGGAAGTAAACAGGGAAGCACCACACAAGAAAAACAAGCCACATGGGGGCAGACATTGAACTTGGCAGTATAAATAGAAGGCAAAGAATATACCTCCTTATTCTGGAAGTAAACAGGCAGTGTATTCATTCATGAAAACGGGATCTCAGCTAACCTTAGTTGGAAAGCTGCAAAAGACCCTGGGTGAGAGAATGTCTTTCACAGAAGTTTAACCTGTTAGTCTCGAGAAAGCATGTTATGATTGTTTAATGTGTAACTTTTTGTTTCTAATACTTTACTCTTTATCACTTGAATCTTTGATAATAAATGTATTCTTGTTTACACTACAAATATACGTAACTGCTGTGGTGTTACAAGTGCTGGACCAGAGCTGAATCTTACAGCCTGTTGTGTACGTTGTTCACAGGGACAGCAAACCAAGTATTTATGTGAATAGCCAGTGATGGGGCTGGATATTACAGGCATCGCCCAGAGGAGAGCATGTGAGTGGCCAGAAGGCTGGCAGCGTTGGAAAGCTGTCGCTGACCTCGGCACAGGCAAAGCTCCCTACCACAGGAGGCAGGGGGTAAGAAGGTGAGTCACAGCCCTGGGTACCCTGAGAACCATCCCAACAGCACTCCCTTCTGCTTCCTGCGATAAGTTTTGAAAATGAGATTTCCTAAATCAGGATGAAAACTAAATTGTTCTTGGGACTGAAATTCCCAAAGAATTGTGCCAGAAACAATAAAACGTTCACACGTCCTGGACTTGCCAGCTGCCTGCTATGTGGGTAGCTGGGCTGCCCAGCTCCTTGGCCTGCTTGAGAAGCCAGGAAGCCAGCCTGCTGGCAAAGGTAGGCAGTCCCCCTGAGACGGGCAGATAGCCATGGAGCTGAGGAGCCTGGGATCCCAGGAAGCTGAACAGACAGGCAGGAAAGTTGATGGAATCAACACGTTCCCATGGAACATTGCCACCGGAAAATTCTGATTCAACTGAACTGAAAACTCTTCAGTTGGGAAAATTTCAGCTCGCTGTATTTTCCATGTATAATATGAAAGCACTTTTAGCTTTTTTAAGTACTTTGCAAAAGTATTTATATTTTACAGATGGGAAACTGAAGCATTGAGAGAAGTTAAGTAACTTGCTCGAGATCACAGGACAAGGCATTGGCTGAGCTGGGAACAGAAACCCGGGGTGAAATCCATGGATTCAGGATTTCACCCCAGGTCTTCAAGGGAAGGTAGTCTGTAAGCTTATTTGATTAGTAAATGGAATGTGTGAAAGCCAGAGATAATCTTTAATCTATTTTCTAAACATAAAAGCCTCAAATAAACTTATTAAAATCCTATTCAGATTGTTAATATATTTTTCATACTTTAGTGTTTATTAAATCTAAGTTATATTTGCATACAAGGAAACAATGAAATGTAGCTATTTCCTGCTAGTCAGATCTCATCACAAAAAGAGGCCTTTCAGTGGAGTGTCTAAATAAAACCTCTAACTAAAGCACTATGAAAGATCAACAGACAAGGAGAGGTGGGGGGTAGGAGGGCAATCTATAACTCTCAGGCAGCCCTTGCAAACCCAGGCTCCTGCAGTCAGAAGCATACATTTATCACTTGTGCAGAATTGTATCAAGGATTTGTCCTTTTGATAACACATCTGACTCTGTTACCTTGATATTATGCCCGGCAGCTTCTTCTCAATGAATTCCAGCATGCATTGGTGCTCTGTCGAATTCTCAAGGAACAGACGAAAAGATTCGACATATCTGCTGTGGTCTGAGAGCAAGCTCCTCATAGAAGATGCCATGTTTGGTTTTCTGTGGCATACACACAAGAATGAGGTAGGTTTTTTCCTCCGTTTTAACTCTTTCTTCAGCCCTCGTAATGAATCAAACATTCACAGACTACAGTTATAAGTTCCCCAGTGTCTCAGACTGCTTCAGAATGCCATGCCACTGTTGTATCTGGTCTGAAAACTGACAATGTGCTTTTATAACCGGCATAGCTATATTATTGCTGGACTTTGTTCTGAGACCTTGGCCTGTTGCTTTATATTAGAAACAGAGCTGTGGAAGGAGCTTCCCTTATAAAGTACATGACACTATTCTACAATAAAAGCCCTAGTTCAGGTCTCAGTAATCTCAGTGTAAATCATATATAATCTCTACTGACAAATTGTCACCATTTTATCAGAGTAGTGGGATAGGATTCAATTAAAATCTACACAGGTTATTTGCAGGGGAGGGGAGGTATCTAAATAGTAGCACTTGAATGTGGGGATTAGAAGGAAACTAGGTATAAACGCCAAGAGAAGGTAGGAATTGTTATTTCTTGCTTTCAGCCATTTGGTATTTTTACAGAGGACTCTGAGTAACAGTATTTTTGTACATAGGTTATTGAAAATTATAACAGTCTATTAATATTTTATTTATGTAGCACCTTTCATCTGAGAAGATTAAAATGATCCACCAGCATTAGTTAGTTAAGTCTCAAAAAAGTCATGTGAGCTACTGGTAGAACAGTAGTTTTAACCCCATTTTACAGATGGACAACTGGAGGGACATAGTGGATTAAGTGACATGGCAAAGTCACACAGAAAGTCAGTGGAAAAGCTAGGAACTGAATCCTGTGCTCTAACCAACAAACACTGCTTTCTCCCTCCTCTTCTGCTACTGTGTATGGTGGGGAATATTGTGGCAAAATACACTGCATGAATAGGTTGTGCCTGTGAGCAAACAGAACCGAAAAGGTGATTGACTCATTTTTCCCAGCTATTCAGCAGTTCTTTGCTCCATTATCCCTGTGTGAAGTCATTTGCTAAATGTTGTTTAAACCCCTCTCCAATCCCCTGAGCTGAATTCCCCCCAAAGGAAATGGTTAAACAGAGTCAAAGCAGTTACCTACCTTATCCGATGAACTCTGGAATGAGAGCAGCCGGCTGAGCAGAGCTACAGTACTGTATTTCCTGGACTTGGTTGCCGTGCAACCACTAGAGCAGCCCCTGGGCTCCAACTCTGCTCTGTTACCTCTGGGCTCCACTGAGCATAAAGAGGAAAAACATAAAATGCAGACTTTTAGCTGGGTTTCTCTGTGTATTGGGCCCACCCATCTGCAGGGCGTTAGCTGAATTTGTATTCTTAGGCAAATCTTTGTTGGGTAAAGTAAAAGAGTTTCAGCTAGCGCATATGCTGTGAAACTGGGATGCTTCTTCTCTTCAGGGTGCTGCACTATTACATTTCGCAACTCTCTCGATGAGCAGTTCAGCAGCCATTTTGATTCTCAAAGTTGCTACAGCACATAACAGAGAAGAGCGACACTATACTTTCCTCTAGGAGCTTCGTGGCCAGGAGCAACCCTGAAACTTCCACAGGAAGATCGCACAGCACAGATGGGAAATCTGTGTTGTTGCTACTTACAGGGCCTATAGCAACTTGTGCCACTGTGCTCTGTGGATATTTTGGCAGGGAAGGATCCAGCCGAGCATGTCTAAGAGAAGATAGCTCCACCTCCTCCTTCCAGCCTGTTAATAAGGCACCCTGTGGAGAACTTTAGAGTGGTTTCCATAGGTTCCAAGAATGTGGGAGCATATCATCAAACCCCCCAACCATGACCAGCTGGGATTTAGGGGGTAGGTGCTTACTGTACTGAAACCACTGTACTGAACCTGCCCTGGGGAATTCTCCCTGGTCCTTTCTGAGGCCTTCACAGCCCCGATACCCTACTAGAATGGGGGAAAACACTCTCCCTATTGCTCTCTTAGGGTTTGCCGTGTCACCCTCTCAGGCCTCATTCTGTGTATATTTCTAGTTCATCAACAGGAGTAGGAGACAATATTTAAATGCATCCAGATTTTTCTTGGAAAGCTAAATTGTTGTTCCATGAGTAAACCAGTGACTTCCACAGACAGCAGGATTTTTTTAAAAAAATATTAAGTTCAAATCTGCCAGCTCCACGAGACTGTAGGCTGTCCCATGACTTCAATATACTTTTAGATCTATTATTGCTGTTGAGTGGCTGGGCTGAAATGGGCTTATTGGTCTCACTTTAGTCCCCAGTGGACAGTACCCTACACTGTGAAGACCATCACAGACAGACCCTATCAAGCCCCTCAAGAAAACAGACAAAGGTCCTGATTCTCCATGCTGTACATCTTGGATAGCCGTACAACCAGTGTCAAGCAGCTGTAAAAAGCCACCATTCTGATTGGGTAGCACCAGTAGGGTTCCTGGAGTGCTGTGGGACAGGCACTCTTTTCAGAAACAATGACTAATAGCATACCAGGTATAGGTCAGCCACATGACAAGCATTTAAGGTCCTTAAACTGCAAGGCCCATTTGGCTTTAGCAGCTGGTGGGTGCCACCCAATAAGCATTCAGGCATATAGCTTAAACAAAAGTATGATTCACTAGATCCCAAATACCTTAGGCTCATTGGCTTAAATAGTTTCAATTAACAATCATAATGTAGTATCTGGGGTAGTTTTAGCCTTCAGGGGAAGTCCAAAAGAAAATTATTACTCCTCAGGCCTAATACCATGGGTGACAGACAGCTCTTGGTCCATACCTCCACTAGAAGTAATTAGGTATCCTCAAGGTCACCTACCCAATGTTCACTTCTTTGGTATAGACATCTCTGAGCACTGTTTATTCACACTGAAACAGTGGTTCCCACACATTTCCTGCTCCACTTCCGCTTGACTGGTAGGCAAGTTGAAAAACAAAAAACAAAAACTCAGGCTCAGCTCTTCATGATCTGGTTACCAGAACCCAACCACTTTCAGTCCTGTGCTCCTCAAGACACCTTACCTCACTGACCCACCCTTGACAAACCATCCTCCCAACTGGCGTGGAAACTTCTCCTTCCTACTGTCCTATGACCACATTCATTCACCTATGTCAGATTCATCACAGCATTTTACACTTATTTTTGGAAATGATGGGTTGGACCTTGTGTAGGGAAAGGGAGAGTAACTACATTTCAGGTAACAATTCTGTCAGTGTTGTAAAAGTTGGGCCACTCTGCCAACTCCTATAAGTTTCAGTGTACCTAGGGGGGGTAAAATATTGTGGGCTAGAGCCTGACCTCAGTTACACCTGGGTAATTCCGCAGCAACTATTCAAAGTAACTGAGTTATATTCAGGGTCAAAGCAATCAAAATTTGGCCCCGCACATGAAAGTTATCTGGAGACAAGAAAAATGATTCAGTCCATTTGAAATGGCCCTTGAATCTTTCAAGTACCCTAAAAGCACTCAGATAAAAATGTTAAATAAGTATGGTAAAGGCAATATTGTGGAGCTCTTACTCACCCTGATAAGCACTTACTCAGGCAAGCAGTCTCACAGAAAACCAAAGGTCTGATCATGTGATTAAGGGGTCACCAGTGTAAATATGAGCTCCAGAATCTGGCTCTCACATAGTAAACTACATGGGCTCAGGTAGCTGTGAAGCACATCCTCTCTGTTCCTTGTTGCTGGGGATTGTTTTAATGAACCTGTTTTTGTTAGATAAGAGCCGTAATCTTGCCTATGCATTAGAAAGACAGACTAACAAATTGCAGCTAAATTGACTCCATTATATGAATTACCAGCCTTCAGGCCAACAATTCAGTGTGTATTTGGTGCACTCAAGTAAAATCTGCAGTGAATAAACACAGAATAAAATGCAGTTAAGCATTAGGAACTACAAAACTGTTCAGGCTGCCACAAATCTGGACATACAGACACGCATATGGATCAGTTTGACAATTATTTTCTTTCTTAGATACTCAGCATTGAAATCCTCCAACAAAATCAGAGAACTAGGGGAGATTTCAAAATAGCCAAATTAAAACGTTGCCAGAATTGTACAGGTTAGTAAGAAAGCGAAGTAATATTTGAACATCCACAGGGGTTATGAAACACCCATAAGAAAGAATGGTACATTCCATGTTTACACATTCCTTTGCTCCCTTCAACAGCTTATTCTTTAGCGGAGATGGAATAACGCAGGCTTATACCATTTGGTATTAAAACATTTTACTACCTTCAATCTTCTAAAATATTCTACAATTGTTAGTCTTTTTACAATTTAGGATCTTGATAGTCACGTTTTTTTATTTGTATAATAACCATACTAGCTGCTGTGATTTAATTTGCATGTTTATTTTGTACAACCACAGTGATAAGAACAGAATAAATTCATTTCACGTTAGATGCTTAAGTAATTTATCTTGTTCATTTTATTGATTGATTGATTGCAATTTGACCTGCAATCAGTTAGCTTAGAAGTGGGGAAAGAGGAGGAGGACATTAATTCTACAAACAGACCACTAATGATAGTAATGCTCATTTGGACAAGTTGCTCTAACTGCTAATCAAAAATTATCCTGGACATGTTGGGTGAATTGTAGGCTTGGGTTTGATATTACACTAGTGTAATTGATGATGCTCCTGATTTACACTGGTGTGAATTAGATCCTCACTGAACCATACAGCAAAACCTTTTAAACTCTTCAAATTAAATCACAGAGCAAAGTGAGCACTCCACAAGCAATTGTAAATTGGTTGCAACAGGAAAGCATTTACTCCTACACAATTATTTCTTATTGCAGAATGCTACCAAAATATGGAAAACATTAGCCTTCCCTTCTGAGAACTTTAGTGAAAAATACTTTGAAGCCGGTGCTTCTCCTGAAAGTATTTATACTTACATATATAAAGTCTGTGCCTTAAGAGGTCCAGCTCCTTTCAGTTTTTCTGAGTGTTGCTACAATATGCAGGAAATGGACTCTGAATCAAATCAGCTTGTTTGTTACAGGCAGATTATATCCCCACCCATAGAATCAGGTTTTGGCATAAAGCCATTACAGTATCCTGATCAAGAACGAAGCAACACAACCTTTAACGTGGTTTACAACAGAAGGCCAAATTCTTCTCAGTTTCACTTCTATAAATCTGGAGTAGTTCCGATTTTTATTAGTGTAACTGTAGAATTTGATTCTTATCATTTAAACAGAAATATAATTAAGAGTGGTAGTTTTAATAAGAGACTGCACCTCCTGTTTCAACAGAATAATGTATTTTATCACTGTAAGAACCTTGTACATACTGAGCATGCCAGAATATTAAGCAGTTAAACCACATGAGAGCTACTGACAACTCCTAGGATTCCATCTTCATAGCCTTAATCAATCATACTCAAATTCCTGTTCATCTCCAAACAAATTTGCCTAAATAGGTACTGGCAAAAATTGCATAAGGATGTGAACCACTGCAAGTTGTTTACACATTGTTGTCGCAGACCCTAGCAATGCCCCTTCCTGGCCCCCTTCCAGAAGTGCTGTGAGGGGAATCCTAGCCTCTGGGCTCTGGGTCCCCTGGATGTGTGATGCTTCTGGGGTTTGAACGGGGTTCCTAGGCCCTCTCAGGGTGCAGACCCTTCTCTGAGCATTGGAACCTGCTGCAGCTACCTACCCGCCCTAGGAACAACACTGACTCGTCAGGCTCCTCAGTACATAAAAACACCCCTCTCCCAGAACACCCCCCAAAGGTGTGAAGCATCTGGTTACAGTTGAACTCTCTCAGGGGAAACATAGCAATTGTGACAGGTTTAAGATTAGCAGCCGTGTTTGTGTGTATCCATTAAGAAAACGAAGAATACTTGTGGCACCTTAGAGACAAACCAATTTATTTCAGCATAAGCTTTTGTGGGCTATAGCTCACTTCATCGGATGCATAGAATGGAACACACAGAAGTAAGATGCATTTATATACACAGAAAGCATAAAAAGTTGGAAATTACCATACCAATTCTAAGAGAACACCAGTAAGAGAACACTTCAATCTCCCTGGCCATTCTATTACAGACTTAAAGGTGTCAATTTTAAAACAGAAAACTTCCAAAACAGACTCCAATGAAAAGCTGCCGAACTGGAATTAATTTACAAATTGGACACTATCAACCAAGGGTTAAACAAGGACTGTGAATGGCTTAGTCATTACGCTAATTGAATCTATTTCCCTAGTTAAGTTTCCTTCACACCTTCTTGTCAACTGTCAAACACAGATCCACCTGATTATCACTACAAAAGGTTTTTTTTTCCCCTCCTGCTGACAGTGGCTCATCCAAATTAAACAGCCTCTTAGAATTGGTATGGTAATTTCCAACTTTTTATGCTTTCGGTGTATATAAATGCATCTTTCTTCTGTGTGTTCCATTCTATGCACCTGATGAAGTGTGCTATAGCCCACTAAAGCTTATGCTGAAATAAATTGGTTTGTCTCTAAGATGCCACAAGTATTCCTCATTTTCTTTATAGTAATTGTGAACACTTAACATATACCAGTAGACGGCCTTTGAACAGATTCTAGCCCCATTGTTCATAATAGATAAAGCACCAACAGTACAGGTCATATAGAAAACATTACAACATCCTAAACATGTCACCCTCTCTTGGGGAATCATCTCTCCTTTTTATCAGGCAGGCAGGGTCCACTATGCCATTGACTACCCTGCCCCTGCAGCAGCCCCCTTCATCTTAATCTGATGCAAAATGGCTCCCCACCTCCATCCTCCTCCTTTCCCCCACAAATCCTTTTAAAGATTTGTGCTGGGAGTCACCTGCTTTATTTGTTCTACCTTTGCACTGCTCCCAAACCTCTCCAGACAAGAGGAGACATTGTCTTCTCTCAGCTAAAACCAGCTCATTGCCCCAAGATGTTTTACTTTGACTAGACAATCACTGAATTCTAGGGAATCACTCACCATTGTCCCTTTCTGGCCTGGCAGAGACATAACATAACACTGCTAATTCATGGGGGAATCCACCAAGGCTTTCCATGACACCGTAATATCATAAAATCATCCACAATTCAAAAGTGGTACAGACAGAGCCCCCAAATCATCACAACTGCAAAGGCTCAACATCTTTACTCAGGGCTTATTCTTTGCCTCCCTCCCACCCTGCTTTTTAGTTTTATTTTTGTAAGGTTTTATTTAGAAGTGACCTAGATCAACCCCCCAAATCTGAACAGTCCAGAACTTCAGTAGAAGGTGGTGATCCTGAAATTGGGACTTAAGCCAGGACCTGATTTAGCTTTGCTCCCCCACGTCTTCCCCTTTCCCCTCCCTCCAATCTAAACACAGATTTGAACAGCAACACTTTGGCGGGGGAGGGGGTGTGCGAAAGGTGGAGGGAAATGGGGATTTTGAAATGAAGATCCAAACCCAATGCAGCACCGCCTTCCCTTTTAATGAAAATAGTTGCCACTTAACATTTTCCAAGGTCCCCAGATGTGGGTGGGTGTGTTTTTAAATAGTTAAACAAACTCAGTAGGGACACAGCACGGTCATCAGTTCACGACCACATAGCAATTCCAAATCTGTACACACACTGTCTAATCCATTCCCCTCACTCCCTCAACCTAGTTTATGCATGTTGTCTCCCAAGATAGACATGGCATTGCACACAGAAACCACTACCACAGCAGGTGCAGTTAGCTGTAGCCATCTAGCAGTGTACTAATAAAAGGTCAGATAAAAAACAGAAGAAACCTGCCAGTAATAATATAAGAAATGTTGCCCCAGGGAAATTTAAAAGCAGTTTGCTCTGGTATTTGTGGTGTGTGCTCATGGTCTCATGCAACATTGTTTACCTTATGCTTATATAAAACCTATTGTAGTAATGATTACATTCTAACATTTCTTTTCAATATTATACCAGGTGCTAGTTGAAGGTTATATACAGTGGGTAACATTTTCCAAGTGCCTAAGTCACAAGTTTCATTGACTTTAGGCTTCTAAATGATTTAGAGTGGACAAGGCCGTAAAAAATGCACCCAATGTCAACTATCACCCTTGTGTTCAAGTGTTCATAAGTACAAAACTTTTGACTTTTCTGTTTAAATTTTCCATGTTTTCTCTACTGCAAGATTAATTATTTTAAGAAATTTAATTAAAAACCTTTCAGCCACATTTAAATTATGGAAGTCTGAAAAAACTCTTTTCATTACAAAATGTATCAATCATCATCATCATCATCATCATCATCATCAGAATAAGCAGGCTTTTAAGGACAATTGAAAATGACTGAAATTAGAAACTTGGCCTGGACATAGTCCTCAATGAGGACATTTGCTTGATTGGGGGATGGTACATATAACTCTTAGATTTTTTAAAGCAATTGAATAATCACTTATGTGCATTTTCAGTGGGCACTTGCTAGATTTAGCAAAATTTTGTCTGAAGATCAATGAAGATATTTATGATATCACAGCATATCCTCCCTTTTGGGCAAGATAAGTGTGGTAGGCAGGGATAGGGATTGGTGCTGAGACAACTAACATGAGGGAAAAGACTAAATGATGCTGCAACATTTTGTTTTAACATTAATAACAAGGGAAAGGAAAACAAATGACAGCATGAAGAAAATTGTAAATCCCACATTTTAGGATCTTAAAATTTAATTTTTATTTGCTGCATTCTATTATACTTTCTAAGTCCAAAAAGTTCATTCCAAAGGTAAATTTCTATCTCCATTTCAATACTGACATTTATAATGCACAAGCAATTGCACACAAAACCCCACACGTAATATCCTCTGTTACAGAAACAAAGTTTGCATAGCTAAAATTAGAAATAGTGGAAAAATGGCAGCTGTGATTGCTGGGAGAAAAACTGGTATATTTTCCTATGTACTTATACATCATTCTTTTCAAAGGAGCTGTTTATTTTTTAAAAAAATATTATGTATTTCACAATAAGCCTGTCAAACTACAATAATTTATAGATGTTATCATAAATCCTTTGGTCAGAGAAGAAAATGAAAGCAACGGGGGATGTTACCAATAATATTTTTTGAAATTTCAAGTGTTGTGTCTTAATATTACATTTTTGAATTCAACATGCATTATATTTGGCCCTTGTATCCATGCTCCCAACACTAAGTGCATCTTCTGACTTAGCAAATAAAAAAAAATATTACGTATAACATTTGGATTGGCAGTTTTAACCCTGTAGTAGAAATGTATGCAACACTGTAGCTTTGGTTCACAAGTTGTGTGCAAGAAAATTTCTTTGGCTTCAATTGTCATTACTCACACTCACTTAATTTTGCTGTAAATCTGCTCAGGTTCCCAAACTTTACAACAAGGACCTTAGAGAAAATCTTAGCCCTTCTGCGGTCAATAGGAGTTTTACCATTGATTTTAACGGAATAAACTTTACACCAGTCAAGTTTCCTGTGGCTTCAGGCTTCATAATCAAATGTTTCCCACAGCTCATTATTACTCTCATATATGATAGTTAAGGACAGCAATGCTTTCTAAGATACAGAGCCAAATTCTCTCTACAGTTACACTGCAGTGTAACTGCAAACACAAAGGATAGGTCTACACAATAATTTGGAGCAAGCTTTCCAGCCCGGGGCCAACAGACTGGGGCTAGCGCTCATGCTCTAAAAATAGCTGTATAGACAGCGCTTTGAAGTTATGGCTTGAGTTGGAACTCTGGGTCTGAAGCCTGGGGTAGAGGGGTAGGTTGCAGATAGGGTGACCAGATGTCCCAATTTTATAGGGACAGT
This sequence comes from Dermatemys mawii, assembly GCA_007922305.1. Lineage (NCBI taxonomy): Eukaryota > Metazoa > Chordata > Testudines > Dermatemydidae > Dermatemys > Dermatemys mawii. The sequence continues at coordinate 15,964,179 of ML677353.1, read as the reverse complement.
CCCGATTTTGAAGTCTTTTTCTTATATAGGCTCCTGTTGTCCTCCACTGTGTGCACCATCACCTACAAAGCCAAAGCCTGAGGAAACTTAGGACTAAAGTCCTCTCTCAGACAAAACTCTGATTTTACACAACTTACTGTCAATACGTAGCCCTTGGGCAGCTCTATAATTTTTCTAACTCTTAACAAATTTTACTAATTAGTCTTCACAACACCACTGCACGCCTGCTCCTACTCCCATAGCCACACAAATATGTATTACAGCAGACTGCTAGGTTTTCTATAGTTAAGGGTTAGACCAGCTTTTTGAGTACAGCTGGACTCTTCTAAGGGCTCTAAGAGCTGCAGTTACTCAGACTGGCATACGTATTGGACTGGACATGTCCATGCAGCTACCCCGAGAACAGCGTCAGGTGCCATTAATTTGACCCCCTCCCCCATCTGCATTCCCAGAGGAGTTCAGGGATTTTCAGGGCTGACTACAGTACAGCAGCCAGCCCTCCTTTCCTTGTCTCTCTCTAAGGATGAGCTGTTGCACAGCTGGGTTCTCAACTCTTCCTCAAATAGTTTGATGCGGTGGCATTTCCTTTTTGGAATTGTGATGCAATGTCACCACACAGCATTACCATGCAAACATCTAAAAAGACAGGAACTTCCCCTTTGTCAGACTGAAGCCCCAATTGGCCCCAACCACCAAAACACTTAAGCACATACTTAACTTTATTCTTGTCTGTAATCTTCTAAACTACAAGAAAGTTAAGCACATTCTTAAGTGCTTTGCTGGAGCAGGCCCTGTGTTGACATTTTGTTTAATATATTTGAATAAAAACACTTTGGACAGGCTGAGGTGTCTACCAAAATTTGCTTAGCTTTCACCATAACCCGCTGTATCACTTAACTCCCATCTCACAGTGAGGAAGGCTGGATTAAAACATTTGTAAACTAGACTGTGGGACTTGCACCTGTGTGAACATTTGAACAACAGTATTTATAGTGTACAGAGTTTTATTATTCACTATAACTTGAATGATATCTAGTGTAATAGCTACAGTTAGTACTGAAAATAATCAACAGCCACATTCTGCTTTTCTCTGCACTACGCAGTGAGGGGGGTGGGGGCAGAAATGCCTCAAAACAAATGGAGCGGGGGAGGCTACTTCCGCCCTGGAAATCCATTGTGTAAGAATGAGGTAGGAAGAGCTCCTTAGCATTAGATTGCTGGGTAGGGCATAACTGAAAAGCAGCCCACTTCAGCAACTTGCTCCCATCTGTGCCACCCCGATTTTTGCTGCAAATCTAGAAGCAGATCATACAAGCTGAGGGTTTTTATCTGTAAAAATTCCCTTCCAGACATGCAATTTCTTTCCTGGAGAGGAGGGGATGCGTAGCTACAGAAAATGAAGCCAGTGGCCCCATGTTCTCAAAGGCTATTGGAGTGGAGGGGGTTGCCCTTGATTGGGATGGGCCAAGTTTCATGTCATTCTGTACAGTTTTTCCAGCAGATGCCCAAGAACCTCTGAGTACACCATTCACACCTCTGACTCATCTGCACGCACCTTCATTCGGCACTAAAAGATGTACATTACATTCTGATATAAACCTACCTAGTCCCAATTAAGTCAGTGGATTAATACAGAGCTGTGTGAGTGAGGATCCAGCCAGGAAGAGGGTGAAGCACATATTATTTAACCTCATTGCTTCCACAATGTTAGTGCTGCATAGAGCCTAAAGTAAGGCCTTGACTACACTTGCAGATGTAGAGTGCTTTGGATTAAACCAATCTGCGGAGAGCGCAGTAGGAAAGTGCCACAGTCTGTCCACACTGACAGCTGCAAAAGGACTGGCATGACCACATTTGCGGCACTTGCAGCGGCATTGGGAGTTGTGCATTATGGGCAGCTCTTCCAGAGTTAAAGTGGCTGCAACATGCTTTTCAAATGCAGGGGGGTGGGTGGACTGTGACAGGGAGTGTGTTGTGTATATGTGTTGGGGAGAGAGACTGAGTTTTTTGGGTGCTGAGAGTGTGTCAGCAGAGTGTCTAATAAGTTCAGATCCCCCACTCTGCCCTCGCCTTTCTCTCACTCACTCAAAGCAAACAACATTCCTCAGTAAATGTTTGCTTTGTCTCGGAGCAGATAAGCATTCTGGCTATCAGAAACAGAGCTTTGAAAGGGCACATCTGCATTCCTGCTGCCGATGTCAAAATAATGAGAAGAGTGGCCACTTGACTTAAGGGGATTATGAGACGTTTCTGAAGGTCAATCAAAGTGCAGTAATGCAACACCTCGTGCACACTGACGCTGGGATGTCTCACCGAAGACACATCAGACATTATCCCTCTTGCTGAGGTGAAGTACCAGGAGTGCTCACGCCAGGGAGTCAGAGCACTCTACGTGCCTTGCCAGTGTGGACAAGGAGTGAGGTAGAAGACTCTGGGCATCTTTATTGTGGCATAACTTGCAAGGGTAGCCAAGGCCTATGGGACAGTGCCTATTCAGTAGCACATATTTTGAGACAGTGTTGTGTAGTGACTGGAGCACAGAGCTGCTGATTATACTCACAGTTCCAATGAGGAATCTCTCTGTATGCTTGGGTGTGTCAATAACCTTTATGTCTTCCTCCTCCCATTTGTAAACTGGAGATTATAGCACAAACTTATTTACCAGGATTCATTAATTTGTTAACATTGCAAAGTGCTTCAGAGAGGAAAAGTGCTATCCAAGTACTGAGCATGGTTAAAGAAAAGCCACAGCACAAACAGGACATTTGGGATCAACTGTTAGTTACATGTGAAAAGGAGAACTATTATCAGCAGAAAGAGGTGTAATATTGAATTTCTCTTGGAATTGCTCAGGGTCTTGGACTAGCCCATTGGACGTATGCATCAAGCTGAAGTGACACTTTGTCTTAGTCTGAGAAACATCTCATCAGTACAGGAACTGAAGTCTGTAATAACTTCAGAGAAAAGATTGAGCTATGGGAATAGGAAGAAGGTGTCTTGTGCAATGATTTGAGCACATTAATAAGACTAAGAACACAAAAAGCCCTAATCAGACATTACAAAAGAATGAAGATCTTCCAAGAGATGGTGTTTGTGAGGAGGGATTTAGAACAAAGGCCAAACGTGTTGCCAAACTCAAAAGCATTCATAGATGGGACCAGACATCCATGCCCACAGTTAAATCAGTTTATTTGACTCCCCTCCTAATCTGATTTAATCTTATTCAGTCTGTCTGATAAATGGAAAAAACTGGACCTTGTTTAATGTTTACAAAATTACTTCTGCTGTCTTCTAATAAAGCACACTGATGTAAGCCATACTTGATAACAAGATTTCTGTATTAGGCTAGCAAAATCTCATTTTGCAGGACAACTGAACTGTCCATTGCAAAGAACAGACAGATTATTGTTCATGCTTCGCCAAGGTTCTTGTTATTAAAGTGGAAATTCCCCAAGCTTTGTACATAGGTGCCCACGTACCCTCTCATGAGGCTATAACTCTCCTCTCTAATTCGAGCCTCTCATTTCTTAAATTGGTTCTCACCATTATACTTTAAATAGTTTACTGAATAAGGCCAAGATAAACTTGGTATTTAGTGTAACCCTTCTGCCAGGGGGGACTAGGCAGCAACAAAGGTCAGGTTCAATATCTAGGCATTCCTCCAAACAATACAATACAGAGCCAGCTACGCAGTAATCTCGGAAAACCTAACATCACCCCTGGCCAACTCTAAGATGCAATATTTTCCCACTCACAAGCACTGAGTCTGTGCATAGCAAAAGAGAACTCTTAAGAAAGGGGAAAGGGAACCCAGCATTAATTTGGGAAAACACGACATTCAAAAGCATATGACCATAAGCAAACCAGACCCCAATGTAGTAAGATGAGGCCCTGAAACATAAACCCTTGTCTAAGAAGCCCAGTATGAGGCCTAAGGCCTAAGCTAAAGTAATGGTCAAGACTTTGCTAACATAAAGCAAGGTTAAGCTGTGAGCCAGAGGCAGGCCCTGCTCACAGAAGCTGGCAAGGAAATGACTGGTGTTGCAAAAGTACACACACCTCAGAGGTACAAGAACACTTGCACATTTCCTACAGATAACAAGGAACAGGCTGACCCATCCTAAAGACAGGGGCAAAAGGGTAACATGATGGATAGAGTTGTTTTGCTCAAACCAACAGGTAATGCATAGAGGGACTGTACCTTGCTACGTAGAGGGGTTGCATCTCAATACGTCAGGCATGATGTGTAACTTGTTTGTACCTGTGTATAAGAATACAGCCCTGAGGCGGTGTCTGCATCTGGCCTAGGGGGCAGTGGAGTGTTCTGCCACTGACTGAGCTGTGTCCATTGTCAGGGAGCACATAGGTACTAGCAGACCCGTTGATATCTAATCTGGCTGAAGCTAGAGGCTGTGTTTCGTTCGACAATAAACATGTCCAGGTGTCTTCATACCTTACTAGCATCTGTGGTCTTTGGGGATTCTCTCGGGGTCTGCTGTGTCAGCTATCTGTGCAGAGCCGGGGCAGCACACAGAGGGAACATGTACACAGCCGACTGTTATCATCACCGAACAAGAGCAGAGCATCACACTGGTAGCTACTGACAACACCCATATCATGTTGGGCAGTGTCCATTGCCTCAGTTTCCCACCCTGTGGTGGGAAAGTCCAACAAGTGATTGGCCTTTTAACCCAGAACTCCCCTCTCCCTCCACTACACCTCACGCACAGTTGGCTGTCCTTGGTTAGCAAAGACCCAGAGTTCAGAGGTGCATTCACAGGTTTCACCCCCCACACCCAGAGGAGGATGGGGGCAATCGAGCAATGCCTCTGCTGTTGTCTCTGAAAATGGCTTGTAGTTGCCACCGCTTTGGGCCCTTTGGCCACTACCCCGTTGCTGCCTCTACTTGCTGCTCCCATGATGGCACATTCAGAGTTTCTACCACTTAATCCAGCCCTCGGTGTTTTAAGAAAATAGTGGGGAACCTCACAGCCAGCGTAGTCTCCATATTCACTGTCCTCACACAAGATCTGAGGCTTAGCGCCTAGACTTGCCCAGCAGTAATGTCAGTTCTAGGGATCACCAGCTGGAAACAAAGACTGTCAGTTAAATCTAATCAGCTGTCACTAAACACTAGAAACAAGCAGGTCCAATGGCATTTAGGATGCTTTGGGGAGAGTCCACATCACCAGGTAGGCACGCCTGTCCCCACCTACTCTCATCTTCACTAGGATTTGTCATCCCTACGCTCTGCTTAGCCAGTGAAGTTCAATTGAGGGTGACTCTCCTCTCAGTCAGGGCATGCCAAGCACAGGCCTGCTGCCCTTTACTCGTGCAATAAAGATAACAACATTTTATTACCCCTGTATTCAAACACTAGAGCACTGTGTAACCCAACCAGCGAGAATGGATCATTTTGGCAATGCAGCTCCAGCTGCAGTGCACCTGGATAGAGTAGGCATGTCTATGCAAACATGGTCCGCTCCTGAAGTCTTTTCCCCCAGCTCATCACTAGATGTCAGGGAGAGCACATTCAGACTCTGCTTATACTAGTACACTTAGCCCTATAGCAGATCAGCAGTAATATGTTATTTAATTATAGTCAAGAGTGAAAGATTTATGGCCTAATTTTTAAAGATCTCAATCTCATTTTTTGTCACCCACAAATAATTCTGTGTGTGGTTTTGCAGATGCAGTTCTTTGTAGGTGCAAATAGGAACATACATCTGTCTATCTAATTGTACTTGCAGATGAGGTAGCTAGACTTCCAGATGCCACAGTTGCACCCACAAATAATCATGCCCATAAAATTGCACATGCAATTATTTGTGGATCTCTTCCATTCCCCACCCTCAAAAAAAGAGACCATGTCAAGGTTACTTTAAAAATTAGGCTCTTTAAACTCTTAATTGCTCATCATTTTTACTGTTTTCTTTACAATATGTAACATTTTAATTTTGTCAAAAATCAGAGAGGTAGCCGTGTTAGTCTGGATTTGCAGAAGTGACAAAGAGTCCTGTGGCACCTGAAAGACTAACTAAAGTATTGAAGCATAAGCTTTCGTGGGCTAATAAAAAGTATTGAAGCATAAGCTTTCGTGGGCTAATACCCACTTCGTCAGATCCGACGAAGTGGGTATTAGCCCATGAAAGCTTGTGCTTCAATACTTTTGTTAGTCTTTAAGGTGCCACAGGACTCTTTGTCACTTCATTTTAATTTTGAACTGTGTTGTTTGCTATATAAGAACATAAGAATGGACATACTGGGTCAGACCAAAGGTCCATCTAGCTCAGTATCCTGTCTTCCAGCAGCAGTCAACGCCAACTACCCCAGAGGGAATGAACAGCACAGGTAATCACCAAGTGATCCATCCCCTGTCGCCCATTCCTAGTTTCTGGCAAACAGAGGCTGGGGACACCATCCCTGTCCATCCTGGCTAATAGCCATTGATGGACCTATCTTCCATGAATTTATATAATTCCTTTTTGAACCTCCTGTTATAGTTTTGGCCTTCACAACATCCTCTGGCAAAGAGTTGCACGGGTTGACTCTGCATTATGTGAAGAAATACTTCCTTTTGTTTGTTTCAAACCTGCTGCCTATTAATTTAATTTGGTGACCCCCAGTTCTTGTGTTACAAGAAGGAGTAAATAACATTTCCTTATTTACTTTTGACACACCAGTGAGGATTTTATAGACCACTATATATCTCCCCTTAGTCATTTCTTTTCCAAGCTGAAAAGTCTCAATCTTATTAATCTCTCCTCATACGGAAGCTGTTCCATTCCTCTAATAATTTTTGTTGCCCTTTTCTGGACCTTTTTCAATTCCAGTATATCTTTTCTGAGATGGGGCGACCACATATGTATTCAGTATTCAAGATGTGGGCGTGCCATGGATTTATATAGAGGCAATACGTTATTTTCTGTCTTATTATATGTCCCTTCCTTAATGATTCCCAATATTCTGTTCGCTTTTTTGACTACTGCTGCACATTGAGTGGATGTTTTCAGAGAACTATCCACAATGACTCCAAGATCTCTTTCCTGAGAGTTAACAGGTAATTTAGACCCCATCATTTTATATGTATAGTTGGGATTGTTTTCCAGTGTGCATTACTTTGCATTTTTCAACATTGAATTTCATCTGCCATTTTGTTGCCCGGTCACCCAGTTTGATGAGATCTCTCTCTAACTCTTTGCAGTCTGCTTTGGACTTAACTATCTTGAATAGTTTTGTACCTCTGCAAATTTTGCCACCTCACTGTTTACCCCTTTTTCCAGGTCATTTATGAATATGTTGATTAGTACTGGTCCCAGTACAGCCCCCTGTGAAGGCCTTGAGCGCTGGCAAACCACGCTCTATAAACTTCTGAACCCTTGTTATCTCTCAAGGTCTAGTAGTAAGCTTAAGCACTGGAAAATCACAGGCACGCTCGTCCCTCTAGCTGTCCACGAGGTAGCCATGAGGAGAGCTCTTCTTTCACCACCTATCACAATGAAGTAAACAAGCCTATTTATCACTGTCATATACGCCTTACAGCACGTTTGTACTTAATAAAAGCGGCAAGCTGGGACTTTCCCAGGTCGCCTCCTTCCGCAAGCTATCTCTGTCTGTTTCTTCCCGACACCCCTGTGTGACTCTTTAATGTTATTGAGATATATCTTGCAGTTAGGCAATGCCTTTCATTTGGAAGGATCCCAAACTGTTACAGAACACACTGTAACACCTCCATCCCCATGCACACCCCAAAAATGCAACATATGGTCTATTTTGGGCCCGTTAGTTTAAGTTGGTTTGTGCTTATTAATTTTTATGCTAATCAGCACTGAGGGAGGGCCCCAACTTCTTGTCGACCAACACACTCTCCTGCCCTCATCCCAGCTGCTGCTGGTGTTGTACTTGCGCTGTAAGCATGTTGCTGAGTGACATGCTGAGGCCTCCCTCCATGTGCGGGCCTCGGGAAGCAGCACTGCTGGCCTCAGCACAGAATAAAATAAAGACTGATTTCAATTTACTTCAGCAGATTTCAGATCCACTAAAATAGTGGAAAGAAATGTACAGCAATAATTTCATCTTTTACTCTGCCTCATCCCCCCATCTCCAGATTACCACGTCACTCACCACTGTAATCAAGCACCTCCAGGATAAACTATAGCAACTGTTTAACAGCTCACAGAGACCCCATCCAGCAGTTTAGATACCAAACGAAAAAGCAGACTATCATGGGAAATTTAGGTTGATCAATTGTATTGCTTATCTTCAGAAAATCCCAATATGATAGTCCTGACAGCCTTACTCTTTATATAAAAGAGCCTTACTCTTACATAAAAGTGTCATGATGTGTTGAATGACAAGCGGCCAGACTCAGAGCTGATTAAATTTTTCATTGTGAACACTGTATTCAATAAATGTATCACTCGGTCCCTTTGTATGTTACCTGCAAATGGATCACAATTTTCATCAATTTGTTCCTTATTAAAAATCATTGTACAAACAGTTTTATGAGCCCTTTTGAGCTAAGGATCGTTTGTGAACAGTTTTGTAAACAACATTCCACATTTCTAACTTGTGACGGGTAAAGCACATCAAATGCTCTATTCTCCATCTGACTGACCTAACTTCTATAAACTACTTCTTACTTCCACCTAAGCAGATTAAGACAAAAATTCTGTCTTGATTAAACTAATCTTGGCTCCCAGCCTGATAGTCACATTTCAGAAATGTTTGCAACTGGCAAGTAAAGGGGTATAAATACACTGAATTGATGAAACCTTTATGGAAAAGTCCTGCAGAATTTGATTGCTATAGACCCAATTGGTTTAAATGCTACTGCTCTACAGAATGTATGGCAGTGATGAATCAGGCAAGATGGCCCAGATCTCCATCTGCAGCACACAATACAACTTCGGAAGCAACTTTAAGCCTACAGACTGCTCTAACCTATGCTGGGGAACTAGCCCTGGGATTGGGCACCACTGAAGATCTAGCCCACAATGTCTATCTCATGGAGCATAAGGACTAGAAATGGCTCCCTTCTACCAATGAAGAGGAGTTGAGAGTTCCCTCTTTTCTAATGATACAAGACTTTCGTTTCTAGCCCAGGTACCAACCCTTAAAAAAGCAACAGAAATTCTGCATAGAAAAATATAGTTTAGATAATTTTAGGAGATTCCTACAAAGTAACTGTAAAATTCTCTTCTTTTGATGCCTGCATAGCTGAACTAATGGTACTAAAGCAACTGTTTCAGGCATATGTACACAGGGACACAAAAGAGCACTAATAATATTTTTGCACTGCTCTAATAGTTTAGCCATGAAATGTACATCTTATCAAAATACATGAAAGTGCCCAATAGTTTAAAGTTTTTATCAGCATGTGTAACTCACACATGATTCATCACCTGTGAATAATTTGTGCAGCCTTCCCAATTTGATGCAACTAATGAATTTATATCGCCACCACATCATGTCCTGTACTCACTTTCTCTCAATCCAGTATATAGTAATAAGAGTTATGCTAAAATATTTCACTTGATGTGTATCCTGAATGCCTTTGTTTAAATGTGTTAAACAGTCCTATTGCTGTGCCCATATCGCTAACAGCTCCTGGCTAGATTCTTCAAGCCATTATCAGTAAAAGTATATTATTTTGCTCCAGCTCTGCATATAACATCTGTTTTGTTCTTTTACAGACAGTAAATGCCCTCTTCCCTTCACTCCTCAGGCCTGTATCTCTGCCACCTTGCCCCATGGGTAATCAGTTGCACCTTAGCAACATGACTGTGAAGGTGTACTGGATTAGAACGGCATCATTTTGCATCTACTTTGACAAGGCAAACATAAGTACTCCAGGTGGAAAGCAAGGGAAATCCAGGAGCCGTGTATGTCAAAATCTTTTTCTTTCATAGGATGTCACATCAATATTGCCTGCAAAAAATCTTTCAGGTTCAGAGGATCACTGACTTTCCAATGTTTATACAACATGCATTCATAATCAGTAAAGCCAACATTATTAATTTTCCTTGCCTCATATAATTACTGTCTAATTAGATTTCATGATTAGTAGAAATCGTATTAGAAGCCATATTTTAAAAAGGATATACAAGAATTTGAACACCTTCTTTCTAAGCCATATTCACTCATTCACTAGCCATCTGAAAAATGTTGCAGTGACATCTGCTGTCAGTTTGATTCCAGTCATTTCTCCTCTACATTTTCACTCTAAATCTCTTTATTGGAAATGTAATATTTTGTGCCATTAGTACCTTCCCTAGTATTTGAGAACTCATTAAAGAGTTATGCGATGGCTTATACAGTTATGTGTTGGCTTCATTCTTATTATGCACTTAAGATCATATCATAACTGTCACAATAAAACCACATACTAGGGGCATGTCAGTTATTCATAACAATTCATTCAGGGCTGGATCTTAGCATACAAGTTCTTTCAGCCTGGAAGGGAGTTTGCTCTTGATAAAACTTGTTTAAATATTTTTAAGTTTACAGGAATAAACAGGATGAGAAGCTATTGGGCTTAGATATTATTGCTCTCTACAGTGATAGAATAATGTGTAAAAAGAACAAATTATTGGGCCCAGTTTCCTCTCATTCGGGTTTTAGACTGTAGGTGTTACTTTGATTTCCACTGGTGTAGGAGGAGAACGGCACCCATTTTGTTTAGAATACACAAAGGAAAGTGCTGAATTCATGTGGTTGAGCACTCCACTAGGACTCGGCAGACCTGGGTACCACTCCTGACTCTACTACAGTCTTCCTCTGTGACCTTGGGCAAGTCTCGTAATCTAACCCTGCCTTAGTGTTCCCCATCTATGAAACTGAGCTGACACTACTTTGCTAGCCCACAGCAGAGCTGTGAATCAAATTCATTCATATATGTGAGATTCTCTTATACAAGGATGATTAAAAACCCTATAAATCAATAAAGCAGCCACCAAGTATGTGTGAACACGAGGAGCTCTTTTCTGATCTGTCCTCAGGGTCAGCGTTGATCAGGATCCTGCTGAGTTTTAGCCTCTCCCACAAACTGTATTCACCATATGACATCTAGATTTGTAAGTGTTTGAGTCTACCCTACCATCTTCAGAAGCTGCCTACAAAGCTGATTGTGCCTGATTTCCTCTGCAGAAAGAAATATACCAAAAAAGGAGGAGGAAGAGGCACAGCAAATGAGAGAATCCAGCAGTATTGGGTGTAGAAGGCCAAACTTCTTGGAGACCTCCACACACTTGCGTGCACATGAACACATATACATGCTACTGAATGATCCCTGTCCTAGTGCCTTCAATAGGGCTGCTGAGATTTCCTGTTCCCTCGCCTTTGTGGGTGGCAAGGATAAAAAAAATAATCACAGATTATAGAATACATAAATTATAAAGCCATTGCGATCATCTAATCTGGCTTCTGGTATAACACAGGCCATGGGACTTTCCTGAATTAATTCCTGGTGGAAGAAGACAGTCTCTTTTAGAAAGCCATTCAATCTTGATTTTAAAATGTTCAGTAATGGAGAAATCATCACAGTGCTTGTTAAATTATTTCAGTGGTTAATTACCCTTACTATTAAAAAGTGCACTTTATTTCTAGCCTACTTTGTCTATCTTCAACTTTCAGCCATTGGATAGTGTTATACCTTTGTCTACTACATCAAAGATCATTTCTGTTCCCCATGTAGGTACTTACAGACTGTGATCAAATCAGTCCATAACCTACTCTCTGATAAATTAAATAGATGGCGCTCCCTGAGTTTATTAGTCTCGGGCATGTTTTCCATCCTTTAATCACTCCATGGGAGCTGTACTGAAGATAGTGAATCCCAGGAGGCTAGGAGATCAAGTTTGATTTATATAAGCATCTAAAGGTCTTATTTTCCTCCCTCTGATACTACTGACTCAGTGGAGTTAGAATAGTTTTAAATGAGTGTGAGAGGAGAATTGGGCCCGGCATTTGTAATATTTCCAGACTGCTAGAGTCTGAAAACTGGGCAAGGCAGCAGACCACAAGAACAGGCTTTCTCATGAGATTTCCATGAGATTTCCAGCCCCTCTGCTTCTGGGCCTGGATGGAAATATGTGTGCAGTCTCGGTTGCTATTTCAGTACTTCTGCTTCCAGGGTCGGCAATGCACCAGGAAAAATGCCCCAGCAAAAAAACCCAAACCTCCAGAATCTTAAAAAAGGCCCTAATTCAAGATAAGTTCTTGCAATGAAGAAAAGTTTGCTACCTTTTCAGAACTAATTAACTCATCCCCACATCAATCCCAAGTCATATGTTAAAATTCATATAATTCTGTAGCATATCTCCTTTATTCTCCACTTCTGCCAATATCTCTCACAACGTTCAGAGGGAAATAAGTAAAATATTAGTGAAATTTAGTACCACAGGTATTCATTTCACTTCAAGTTACAACTGTGTCTTGCACGGGAACAGTACCTACAGCCTCTGTATATCATCATACTGAACAATGGGCAACAGAGGATAATTAAACTGACATGTTTTCTGAGTAGCTGAATGCATATAATATAGTGAGAAAGAAAAAAAAAGATAATAGTTACTTCAAGATGACTTACCATTACAGGCTCCAAAATGTGCCCTTTGGAGTGCCCGTGGGTCCACCTCATAGATGTGGTCCACAGGCCTCAGACTCTGTGGCAGCCTGTTGTCCATCTGGTATGTCTCACTGCAGCCCTATTTAATCCTCTGCCTCTCAAGAATGACTGGGAGTTAGATTCCATAAGAAACAAACTGCAGATTTTAATAGATTAAGATTTAAAGGGACACAGCTGAAGCACCCAACTTTGGCCATTGTTGGAAGACAGGATACTGGGCTGGATAGAACATTGGGCTGACGCAGTTTGGTTGTTCTTATGGAAACCAAAACGTTACACTGTTATGGACCTGAAAGTGAAATTGCCTCTCAAAAGAGCGAAGCATTCCCAGTAATTTTCATTTTCTACAATAAGAGAAATACAAAGGGTAAACTTAGGGCCAGTCATCTAAAGAGCTTAAATTGCTTCCCTAGATAAGGCCAGGCTACAATTAATTCCCTAAGACACTCATTTCACAATTGATTTCACTGTGTACTTCACTAAATGTGCGCACAAATACAGAATTTCACAGTGAAATATCAGCACAAACCCAAACCTCCACAGCTACCACTTATTGGTAGTATGTTTATAGATCAGTCCATTGTCCCATTAGAACTTAGCTATAAAGTACAATAGCAGCTTTTCAATTATATATAACTAACTCCGTTATTTTTAATTGTAAGTGAGTCTGGAAACTACAGCTGCTTTAACTTGAAAGTTCCCACTTGCAAAGTTCACCCATTTTTGAGTAATGCATGCACAAAAGTCTTTAAAGCTTTTCTGGGACTGAAAATGTTTTTTTCTCCCTTCTTTTTAACCAGCAGTCAAAAAGAGTGAAATCTATGAGCGTGTGAAATCAGGGGCTGTAATAAATGTCTGAACATATTATAAACTATAACATTGGCTGCCAGCAAATGGTACAATAGGCTCTGTACTACCTATAGAAATTGGTATTTTCCGATCAGTCATTCTTTGAATTCCTATTCTTGTCAAAGTGTGGGTAACTGACAGGCTTATGATCAGCCTTGTAGCCCCTTCACTAACCTTTCTTATCTATAGGAATCTTTCCTGCTCTCCTTTGCCAACCTACCCCTCACCTCAATCCTGTCAGTGCCATTGCAGGTAGTCTGCTTGTATCATTCCTTTTTTTCAAGCATCATATCCTTCAAAAATAGTATCACACCCCGCTCCTCCTGTTCAGTCTCTCATTCATGCAGGCTTTGTATTGCAGTTAGTTAAAACCCCAGCTATTTTCCTGATTCAATAACTGGTGGTCTGGTTACTCCAAAGATACCATGGCTTTATTAGATAGCTACACTACTATTTTGATACTTACTTATCTTTCATTTTCATAGAGACAAAGGCATCCCTGTTTCTTTATGTGTTTTTTTTTCTTACGATGTAATCCCCTGTGCCACCTTTATACTTAAGTAGTGCTCACTTATGGGTCTTAGCCTTAAGTTCTTTGTTAGCTTTAATTCAGTCTGTGCACAGAAAAACTCCTAGCCAAATCATTGGGCATTTGTTTGAGTAAGAAATAAGGAAAAACTAAGCCAGGGACCAAGTCAAGGAGTTGGCTCCAGTTCCAGAGATAGGCAGCAAGTGATACTGGAAACTTGTGTCGAGTTCTGGTGCCCACAGTTCAAGAAGACTGTTGATAAGTTGGAGAGGGTTCAGAGAAGAACCACAAGAACAATTAAAGGATTAGTGATTGGCTCAAAAGAGCTCAATCCTATTTAGCACAAAAAAGAGAAGGCTGATGGGGGAATTCAATACAGTCTATAAGTATCTACATGGGGAACAAATATTTAATAATGGGTTCTTCAATCTTTCAGAGAAAGGTACAACATGATCTAATGTCTGGAAGTTGAAGATAAATAGACACAGACTGGAATTAAGGCGTGATTTTTTAAAAAACACAGAAAGAGTAATTAGCCGTTGGAACAAATTTACCAAGAATTGTGGTAGTTTTTCTACCACTAGCAATTTTTCAATCAAGATTGGCTGTTTTTCTAAAAGACATGCTCTAGGAATTCTTTTGGGGAAGTTCTATGACCTTGTTTACAGAATATCAGACTAGATGATCACAATTGTCTCTTCTGGCTTTAGAATTTATGAATCAGTTAATCCCACCTGTTTTCTCTAGCTGCCCGAAGAGTAGAGATTCCTTCATTTTTAAATAGCAGCTGAATCCTTTAAATCAGCCAAATTATGACTGGGTTCAAATAAGACATTCTCCATGTAATAGAAGAGAAAAGGCCAAAGAAAGTCATTCTTGTCTAGCCACGACCATGAAAAGCCAAGCTGAAATGGGCTCTAAGAACTGTGCAGGCTAAACATTGATAGGTATTTGACCTCACACAACAGAGCCCCTGTTTTCAGCCCAAGCTCTCAGTTCATAAATCGTTGAGCCTTCACACTATATGTCCCCTGCAGTTTGGCCTTTTCTTCTAAGAAGAGACGTGGACTCTCTAACAAGTTCAGTCAAACTCCCTTGGCCCACCCTCATGGTCCTCCACAGCGAGCAGCAACAGCCACTTTATAATCCTTGAGTTAGCGTAAGTGTTCAGACCTCACGCCCATCAGGAAATAGCCTTATAACCCGCCCCACTCCCCATCCCTATGGCATCTCCATATTGTGTTATCTTTCATTAACTGCTTGTTCTCTTTCCTTTACCACCTAAATGGGACCTACTAGGCACTGGGAATTGCAAATGGGACTGGCTTTTTTTTTTTTTTTTCGATCTTGGATACTCATTGAACCTTTCTGAAGAAGCTAAAAGGGTCCCCTTGCAGTTGTGTGCACAGACATCCCTTCTAGTGGCAGATCAATTAGAATTCTAGTTACTTCCTCCAAACCTCAGAGGCAAAGGAGGAGGGGGGCGGCGATTTTGAGGGAAAAGAGGGAATATTGGTTTCCTAGCTGGGGTGTCGGGGTGTGGGTGTGGGGGTGTGGCTGCGTATGACAAAGGAGAATGTATGATTCCTAGAACAGAATCAGCCATGTCACAGCTAGGTAAAAATAAAAATCAGTGCATTACTATTATTAATATATTTTAAAAGCCATCTAGTTAATTTTGCACAGGCCCAAGAGACCTGGATTCTTTCCCTGGTTCCTATTCCTGTACAGACTTCCTGAGTGACCTTGGGCAAGTCATTTAGAGCAAAATTTCAAACTCCATTCTCCCTATGAATATGTAAAACTGCACCTCTCTGCACTTGCACTTCATAGGTACACACACCTGCATACACACTTGCATGGATGAGCTAGAATGGGTACAAACCCTTTTGTGACAAATCGACTTTATGGGTGAAAATTGTAACCTTTGAGCACATGTGTGGTAGCCTGTTACACTCAGTTTCTCAACCAATCTGGTAGCCTGTTACACTCATTTTCCTGAGGGATAAGGACAGTAGTCAGTGCTAATCTAGATACTCACAGGGGTATATTCAAGGACACAAATGTTTTTGTGGTGTCAAAATTAGTGTTAACTGGCAATGAATTAGTTTATGTTATGCCACAGAAGCTGTAGTGTAGCCACAGCCAAAGCCAGACAGATGCTTAGAGTATATCTGCATTGCAAAGAAAAATCTGTGGCAGCTAGTCTCAGAGCCCATGTCGATTGACTGGAGCTTGCGGGGCTTGGGCTGCAGGGCTAACAATAGCAACGTAGACACTCCTCCTTGGGTAGCACCTGGGTTCCGAGACTTTTCCCCTCTACTCCCCGCCCTCCCCCCTATTCAGTTTCAGAGCCTGGGCCCCAGTCCAAGCGGGAATGTCTACACTGCTAGATTTTGGACTGCAGACTTTGCCCCGCACACCTATGTCAATTGATCTGGACTCTGAGACTCAGCAGGACGGATTATTTTGCAATATAGTCATATCCTCAGTGACCACACAAAGTGCAAGGCAGTTGAAATTCAGACCCACAGCATTTTCGCCTTCATCGATAACTTGTTACATGTACTGCCACAGCTGACGTATGTGCCATTCAGTATGTTTCAGCCTGTTACACAGATTACCATCATCTTTATGAATCCAGGATATGTAGAATTCTCCCTAAACTCTTTAATGTTGTGGAACGTATATAAAAGCAACGACTTTGGCAACATCTCAGAATGGCTCTATCTCAGAGATTCAAAAGGCTCAAAACTCCAAGACAAAGGCACTCAGAGAAAGTGGGAGAGTGTTAAATGAGTTAGTAGTACAGTGCAGAGGTAAAACACATGATAGGGAAGTGTTTTCCAAAAGGAAGCACCACAAGACAAATATAGCTAGCACTGCACAGTGAACTAACTCCCTCAGCTGTGACACAGTGTCTGTTCCCCCATTAATGTTGCCTAGAAATGAATCAAAATTTGAAGCCCACTATTGTTACCAAACGTAACCACACAGGACAGAAAAAGAGGGTGGTTTGGAGCACAGAATTCAGGGGCTCTGAAGTAACTTGCTGGCTCTGACTCTGCTACAGAATCCCAATATCACCTTCAGGCAAATGACCTAAATTGCTCTTTGCCTCAGTTTTCCCATCTCTAAAATGGGGATAATAACCCTTCTTTTGCCTTCTCTTTCTATTTAGATTATAAATGGCAGATTGCCTTTTAAAAATATCTGTATAGTACTTACAACAAAGGAGTTCTGATTCTATTTGGTGCCTTTAGCTATTATAAATAATAAGGCGAGTACGTAACTTCCAAATGCTAAACATAAGGGCTATTTTTTCAGTTCCCACATGTTGAGTGTGCGTTTAGAATATTTCCATGGATTTCAGTGGGCTTGAGATCTGATCCTGGTTTGCCACGTTAGACCATTTCAAGCAAAGATCAGTGTCACTGTTGCACAATCAACCAAAAGGAAAAACCACAAGTGGTAGAAGAACAGTGGTAAAAGGAGAGAAAGAAGAGTGAAGGAAAAATTGTTTTTCTGTTGTATACAGACTCTCTCTCTCTCTCTCTCTCAAGTTATTTTAATACAACTCCTGTTTGAGGTTTAATTCTCCTGCCATGCCAAAGGAACTTTTGTTTTTCACAAGTTTTTGTTATTTCTTGGCAAATATAAGGAAATCTGCAATCACAAGAAAAATATTTTCCTGTGGTGGAAAAAAATTAAGACAAGACTTCCCACAATAACTTGTAGCTTTGGAAGACTTCAGTTTTCACCACAGTTGCGTCTCTCCTTGCAAAACAGACCCATCACACCAGGCCAGATATTTACACTGCTCAGACAGGAACAGAGAAGTCAACTGATAGCTAAGATTCCCTGACTAACCTTCAGAGGACCTGTCAGCCATGTGAGAACAGCTCATTATTTTGTTTATTTAAATGGTAATCTTTCTCCTGCCCACTTTCCTTTACTCTCCTCTGTACCATGAATTATTTTATTTTATTTTTTTAAAACAATAAAAATACTGCTAGGAACCTGATCCAAAGCTGACTAAAGCCAATAGGAGTGTGGACGTAAGATGGAAGAAAGCAGAATCCTCTGCTGGTGTGGGATGGCTTTTCCCCAGTTAATAGAAGCCACAATTCTAGTAGTAATAATGCTACTATTCAGGGAGCTCTACAGCTCACCACATTACTGGGCAAATCCTTGGGCTGGGGGACAGCACTATCTGCAGTGGAATCGGTACTGAGACTGTTGCCTGGCCAGTGCCAGCTACAGGGGCCATAGTGAGAGGGTCAGCATTGTGACCCCAAATATGTTTATCACGTGGAAGGAGCAAGCTAAATCCCAGGAACAGGAACCAGTGAAGTGATTCACACACTTCCTGCTTGCACCACAGCTATGGAGGGAGTGACAGCTGCTGTTAGAGGAGTAAATCAAGGACGGCAGCATGAGAGGGAAACAGATACACAAGACCTAAGTGTTATCCTTTATATTACAGTTGTGCCTCGAGACCTCCAGCTGAGATCAGGCCCCCATGGCATTAGGTGCTGTACAGACATATAGTAAGAGGCAGTCCCTGCTCTAGTGAGTGTACAGTGTAAATAGACAAAGGGTATGAGGAAACAGAGGCAAAGTGACTTGACCAACATCACACAGCAAGTCAGTAGCAGAACCTGCAACAGAACCCAGGATTCTTGACTCCAAGTTCAGTGCTCTATCTACTGAACCTCTCTTATTCTCCATGTACCACTAAGGATGGAATCCACAAAGTTATTTAGGTGTCTAAGTCCCATTTTTAGGCACTTAAGTCCTCTACTGGAAGCAGGAAACCCCCCCTCCGAACACTATAAGTGCTTAAACTCACTCAGCACCTAAAGGTTTCAGAGCAAAAATTCCTTAGGGGCCTACATTTTTGCCTCTGCACATATGCATGGCTGCTTTCCTCTAGGCACCAGGAACCCATCTCCTGCCTAAGCCCCAGAGCAATTCACAAACCAGGGGAAGACGGGTATTCAGCCGCCTTGCTTACCCAAAGGGCCCAATCCAATAGGTGTCCTCTGAGTGTGCCTATCAGATTGGGCCCTATTCAAAAGCCAGCTGGAGGAGGAAGACTCTCACTCTCTCCTATTGAAGCTGTTCCTGTGTGGATAAATAATGAAAGAGTGATTGGAGCAGGGGGAAATGGACATGGGGTCTCCTACCCTCCAGCTGGGTGCACTAACCACTGGACTACAGAGTCATTTCATCTCTCTTGCCCAATCATTCTCTAATTATTTTTCCAGAGTGCAACAGCAGAGACCCAGGGAGCCCTCCCATCAGACTAGCCTGTAGCTCAGTAGTTAGAGCACTATCCTGAGAGGTGGGAGATCCCTATTCAAATCCTGTCTCTCACTCTGCAAGAGATGGGGGAACTGAACCTGGGTCTCAAATCCCAGGTGAGCATGTAACCACTGGAGTATAAGGTGGGCAGTAGCACCAGCATCACCACCTCCATAATTACAGGGAGGGGTTTCTGCTCGCAGATCACTGACAGAGATGGGTACCTTGCTGCAGCCTGGATGTAAGCACCAATCTCTGAGCAAGGGGTTTAGCACATGGGCATCTCACATTGGCTAACTTGGGATGCCACCGAACTTGCTGGCTTTTGTAGGTCACATTCTTAGGTGCCTGTCTCTCCCCGTTCATTGTAGGGGTAACTTAGGTACCTAACTCAGACTTTGTGGATTCCTGTGATTTTCTAGGCCCCTAAAAGTTAGGCACTGTGACTCTCAGACTTGTTTTGCCTAAGTCCCTTCATGAAGGTGTTCTCAGAGAGGGATCGCAACCCTAACAAGGTTGCTATTAAGTGTCTTTGCCATGAAATTCACTGGCAGGCATAATGAGATCAATAACTTTGTAATAATGGAAACCACCTGTAGATGACAGCTCAATACCTGACAATGATTCTCAGTCATAGCACGATTCTGGCAGAACAGATTTGACTGCTTGGCTTCTAATAAAAAATAACAAACTCCATTGTAGTTGACAAACATTTCTTCAAGACCTAGCTCCTATACGTTCAGATACTCAGAACTTACAGCACTGGCTGCAATTAGCCCCATCTAGTGACTCCCAGTTATTCTACAGTTTCAGCTAAATGCAGTGTCTGTATCCACTGACATTGGTGAGAAAGCTCCCATTGAGAGCAGTGTAAGAAGGGACCCTTCTTATCTTTTGAGACCTGGATATTGTGACGGAGTCAGACCAGAAGGATATAGGAGAGTGCTGGAAGGCAGGTATATTAGTCTCAGGAAGTGCAGGTCCCTGTTCCCTGGATAGCCAAACAAAGGCTACTCCAGACCAATCAAGACACCTGGGGCCAATTAAGAACCTTCTAGAAAGGAGTAGAAACAGCTAGCCTAATTGGGACACCTGAAGCCAATCAGGGACTGGCTGAATCCAGATAAAAACCTCCCAGTTAGTCAGGTGGGCTGTGGGTGTCAGGAGCTGTGGAAGGAGGTTGTTCTGTTGGTGAGACTGAGTGGTGGACAACATATCATCCAGAAGGAAGGAGGCCCTGAGGTAAGGGTGAAGTGGAGTTTGAAGAAGCAGGGACTGCTGTGGGGAAGTAGCCCAGGGAATTGAATTGTGTTTTGTGGATAAAAGGTCAGCCATCTTAGCTGATACTATTAGGGTCCCTGGGCTGGAGCCCGGAGTAGAGGGTGGGCCTGGGCTCCCCTGCTTTTCCCACCATCCATACTGGCCTGTGATGAAGGTAACTCACTAGGTGGTGACTCTTGCCAATTATACTGAGAAAGGGAGGTCACTCTGGGGCCTAGATGAGTTTCTGAGGCCCCTAAATCTGCCAGGAAGTGCAGGACCCACAAGTACAAATTTGGAGCTTTGTCACAATATCCATAGGGTATCCTGTGGATACCCAAAGATTTCCATAGGATGGGTACTCAGTGCTTTCTGAAAATCAAGTCTATTTCAAAAGGCTCAATTTGGGCCCCCCCAAAACTGAAACATCTAGAATCACTAGTCACTTTTGAAAACCTTGGCCATTACATTTAGTTTAACAAGCTAATTCCAATGAGACTTGAGGAGACCCCAGCCAAAAATTTGGAACTATTTTCTCGCAGACTAACAGAATGATGGAACTCGAGTGAGACAGATTAGGTCAGAAGCAGGGGACTGGGTTAGGGGTTGGCATGGTTGACATTTTTTAACTTGTCTTTAGAATTTATTTGACCCTGAGCAGGGAATAGAAACATTCAGTTACTCTGCAAACACAACTGCATGTCTCTGTGCTAGAAAGTGGTATCCGAGTGGAGAGTGTGTGAGGGAACATTCTGCATATATAGTGAGATAGTTGTGGCATATAAGGCTACCTGGGTTTATCGTAAAGGTGACAGTGTAAAGCTTTGGTAAAAGTTTGCTTTATTCTCCCTCTGATCTTTGACCCGCTCTGTACTGGTGCTGAGAGCAGCAACCTGTCAAGTGTCAGAACACTGCATGCTTAATTTTCCTACAAAATAATCTTGAAAATCTATCATTATGTGTGTACCCCTCTAACTTTTCAGCTTTCACAGTGACGTAAGAGACAGCATCATGGCACTTATGGGTATTGATTATTTAAAGTAATGGGCCGAGACTGATTTAATCTAATGCTGCAATGACGGGGATTCTAAATGGTATTTCTTTTCATGCAATGAAGCTGAAAAGTAGAGATGTCTCAAGGGCAGAATACATGCTACTTGCTTGTTTGTGAGACAATGGCTCACAAACTTCCAAGCCCCACAGTGACCCCTAATCCATTTCAAAAATAAACTATAAAACAACCTTTTGACCTGGCAAAGCCTACATGTGGGACACGGTGTGACAAAGACTCAGAATGAGGGACACAAAAAAATTAATCATGCAGGAAATGTAAAATGCTGTGGGGCTCATGCCTTGGATCTACATGACTTTCTGTAATTCATTTTATGATTCTTCATTTCTCATGCAAGTGTTTTTCAACAGTAATAGTTAGGGGGCACCATATCTCCATGAAATAAAGGTAACTTTAGGGCTGAAATGATGAAGTCCCACAAAATGAGGGGTAGTTAAGAGGTATAGAATGATGAGTGGAACTGGAGAAAAAGGATTAGATTTCAGGAAGGAGTTAGTGTCACCAGGAGATTTAGAAATGCAAGCTAAGTCCAGACAGCTAGCTGTCAAACTATAGAGCCTCAGTGTATGCAGCAGCACACTGAACACAGGGCTCTCCCCTACAGCACTGTATTGCTAATGAAACCAAAGGAGCAGCTGCAGAGGTGAAATTCACCGCAATGCATCGGGCCCAAGTAGGCACGCCCTTTCTGCTAGCAAGAAGGCAAAACCCCCATAGTGCATGAGGCCATCTGCACCATTAAACTCCATGTCAAGAGCTTTCATGGGCCTTTACAAGTTCCGTGTGCTACTGGGAGTTTCATCTTATTTCATAGCGATGAGGCTGGTAGTAAGAGAAATCTGGAACTAACAGCACTCGCTGCCTAGAGCTGGCACACACTTCTCTCTTCCCAAGATATGGAGTTCAGTTTGCATTCCTACTACACTATTTCTGGGCTTCTCCTGAGCACAGACCATCAATCATGCCACATTGTGTAGTGGTTTCATGAAGTGGATAAGTATCCATGGGGGACAAAGATAAGGCTACCAAACTTATTAAGGATGTGATTCGGAATCTCCAGAGATTCAAAGTTACTATAGTAACCCTGTATCCATGTAGCTTGTTCGGCTCTTGTAATTTCGGCTCTAATACATCTATTTCATTAGACCATATTGTCACGTTACACTACATTACATGACGTGAGAAACACACACAAAAATACATGAGACACTGCAAACATCTGACAGTTTTCCAGAGTATGACACTATAAAAATTGTTGCAAGTCAGATTGTACGTCTTACATCCTGAAGTGTTGGGTGCCCTAGACAGGTATGATTAGACCAATCTACAAATAAAAGTGATAGCAAACTGCAAAGTGAATTTCAATCCCTAAAATTAATTCCCACCTCACTCTGTTGTGTCTAGATGGGGTATCACTCTGATTTCAAGATAATTGCAACACCTCAGCTCCTCAGGCCAAGCTAAGCCTGTGATGTAACTTTTCCTCCAGGTTTCCTTGCCATTATCACTTTATGGAACAGCTTTCAAGTTACTCAGCCTTTCTTGGACTTTTTGTATTGTCATTTCAAGTAATAACAATAGCCCCTATAGGACTCTATGAAAAGAAAGTATTCAGCCCGGATGCTTGATTCCATCCAACCTGCTCCTGGCACTTCATGGGGGAGTGTGGGGACAAAGATTGCATAAAGCCACCTTTACATTTACCTCATCCCCAGTACTAGGGCTGGCCAGCTCTTTCAGGACCACTCCCTGCCCTAAACAGGAGAAGCCCCAAAGCTGCTTTAATTTTGCATTGGCTGCCAAAAAGTCTCTAAGGGTCTATTTGACTACCACGGTTCACCAGTGCATAAGGGACACCCCTGCCACATCCCATTTCTCCAAGCAATGGAAGCAGTATCACACGCTCCTCTGGGATGGTTCTGTGCTACTTGCAGGTTCTCCCATGCAAGGGAGAATCTTCAGATGGGGTTGGTCCACAAAGCAACCAGGATGCAGGCCAGGGCCTGGCCCGTGAAAGTAACAGTATATGTACATTCTAGTCACCTAGGATATTTACACATATTGGGTGTTATCCCAGTATATCATAACAGCTCTTTGCCATAGCAATGGACTACTACATAAAATGTATTCAGGGACTTATAAAAACGCATATTATCCCTCTGAAAAGCAATAACCTCTTCAGGAGAGAGTCTGTGGTGCAAATTCATATTTGGGGACTTCTACATTATGATCTTTGCGCATTCTTGACCAGATGGACTTTAACAGCTGCCAGCCATACACACACTATTTCTGAGCGAGAGGAACAAAATAATTCATTTGTTTCAAATTGTTTTCCAAATATACTCAACACAAGGGCACTTCTCTACAACATTGACTATTTTCCTGCCTAATTTTAGCTTGATAAGCAATGCTATTTTTGAGACTTAGAAATGAGAGAAAAAAATAAACAATTCCTTTTCCCGCCCTATAATTTAAAATGAGTGAGATCCATTCCCTCCTCTGTCCATCCCTCAAGATCTGGTAAAAATGAAATACCCCTCACAGGCTGATGCTCTGTACATCAAGCTCATTCTGACTAGAACTTTCAAAGGAGGGAGATAAACAGCAGAGAACAAAGGGTTTGGGGATGAAATATGGACACAACTAGAGGGATAATACTTGCACCGTTGCCACATAAATATGTGCTCTAAATGCTGTCCAGCTGAGACACACTCCTAATGATTGGGTTAGAACATCAAAAGCTATGTAAAGAGGAGCATTACTATGTGGGAGTTCTGTGAGGGGGCAGCCAAAGGATTTTGATTTGAATGTGCCTGGGTTAAACATCCAAAAGCTGAGATGATTTTGGAAAGTTTGTTTTGGTTCTTTGGATCTTATTTCTCTGTATTTTGTAGTACTGAGGCTCAGATCCTTAGGGCTAGAATCACAGGGCAGATTTAGGCACCTAAGTCCAACAGATAAGCACCACTGGCATTCACAAAACCACTGTTCAGGTGCCACCTAAACCAGTAGAAGTGACAAAGAGTTCTGTGCAACCTTAAAGACAGGCAGAGGAACACCCAATTTGGGACTCCCATTCGGGCATAGACGTGAGTTAGGTCCTGAGAAGCTCAGCAGTGTCAGGACCAAGGACTGGGCTACACTGGCGGGGCGGGGGGAGAAGGGGTCGACCTAAGATACGCAACTTCAGCTATGCCAATAGCGTAGCTGAAGTCGCTGAAGTCGCTGTATCCTAGGTCGACTTACCTGACTGTCCCCACAGTGGCAAGTCGACTTCTGCTGCTCCCCTACCGACTCCGCTTACTTTACCCAAACCATTTCTCCCAGCTCTAGTTTAGATTACTATGCCAAACCATTAACTCAGCTCCCAAGTAGATGCTGTAGCTCATAGATATAGACTGTGCTCATTTCACTGTAGTGAAACAAGAGAGACATAATCTGTACTATTTATTCTTTATTTTTAAATGGAAAAAATAAAAAATAATTGTACTTTTTAACTAATAGGGAAATACTGCCCTCTGGTGTCTAATAATAAAATTGCTAGCTTGGCCCAGCCATAGTACCGATACTTATTAGTACCAATATTACCAGTACCTTTCCAAAGTACTTTACAAAGTTGAACTAATGCATATGTATTTATTCTGGAATGTGATTAACACTGTATCCTTGTCATAACAGATCTTCCTGAAGAGCATGCCAACTCCAGACCAAATGAGTAATATTATTATTTCCATGTAGGTGAACTGGTGAGAACTTGGCTTATTGTTTCTGTTAAAATAACACATGTTTTGATAGACTACCTATAGGAAGTGGGTACTAGCCCACGAAAGCTTATGCTCTAATACTTTAGTTAGTCTTTAAGGTGCCACAGGACTCTTTGTCACATGTTTTGATAGAGTCAGGAGTTATAACTTTGGGAAATTATTTTAAAACAAGTGGATTACAAGCCCTAAACTGTTTTCACATGAGCAGGATTAGTTGTACATATACGCTACTAGCCGCTAACTGTGCAACCTGTATGAACTGATTAAGTGTTTTATTCAATTGGTTGTATTCCACCAAACAATGAAAGCAGCAAAGCCAGAGTGTGGTGGTGTTTGTTTCCAAATTTCCAGGGTAGAGAGAGGACAATAGGAGAAGAAGAGATATTTAAATCAATCCAGTAGAAATATGTCTCTCCTGATTCAGTGCTATATGTGGATCTCTATCTGGGTAACTAAGTCTTGCCTTAAATAATTAGAACTGTGTCAAACCAGAATTTTAAAAAAATATGGATTGTTCTTGTTAAGGATCATTTACAGGTGTGCTGTGAACCTTGATAAATATCTGCTGATGTTCTCTATCTGGTTTGGCTATCTTGTTTCATTGACCAAATACCTACAGGCCAGGTCCCATGGAAGATGCAAAGCATTTATTCAGCTTAGTTGGATTCCACATCCACTTTCCCGCAGACCCCCTAGAACAAGATGCATGTTGGAGGGGATGTGGTCACAGCATGCTGTGCTCTGGGTCTAATTATAGGGGGTTGCTGATGACTGGAGTGCACCAAATGATCAGAGTAACAGTAACGTGCCAGGTGTACTGCAATGTCCAGTCAAGTGCTCTGGGTACTTCAGCAGTTAGACCTTGTAGGCACAAGCTCTGGTGGGTCATAATAAGCACTCAAATCCATGGCTAAGAGAAAGGGTAATTTACTAGGACAGTCAGAAAAGAGAGAGGTTACCAATACCTAGGTACACAGTCCTAGGTTACAACAGTTACAGTCCAAAGTGAGCAACTTCCTAGCACTGAAGCGGAGTCCCATCCAGTTGACAACCTGGCTGGTGCCATCAAGCATTTGTTTGAAAGGATTATCTGTGATCAGGACTAGATCGTCTGCGTGGGCTACAAGAGGGCTCCATCATATGGTAGAATGGCAAATCACTTTGTGCCAGGTCCACAAAGGTACTTAGGCACCTAAGTCCCAGTTTTAGGGTCCACAAAACTCCCCCTTAGCTGCCACCGAATGCACTAGACTCACTCAATGCCTAAGTTTTCAAGATAAACGTTTCCTAGGCACCAAAGTATCTTATGTACACGTAAAGCTTAAATAATATTTCACATACAACACTTTTCATCCAAAAATATATTTGCATTCTATTACATCACTCCATACCTCTTGAGGTATATTATACCCATCTTATAGTTGTGTAACCTCAACCAGAGAGCAATAAAGCCATCTGCCTGCTATCACACATGAAGTCAAATCTGGGAACAGAACACAAGATTCTTGACTTCCATTAGTGGTCACAATGGCATCTCTTGGGATGTGCATTTTTTACTCACTGTCACACAGGCTAATTTATCTCTAGTAATTAGTTTCTGTGCTTTAGAGAAGCGGAGCACAAATAAGCATTTAACACCGATCTATAGCAACACTTCCCTTGATAAACAAATGGCTTTAGTGTTGACTACTCATGCTGCATAAATGTCTGTTATGATCATGGGAATCATTTAGACAACAGGTCAATTACAAACCAAAATTAACTTTTAAACATTTTCAGAAATAGGTCTTCTCTGACCTGCTGGTCTGGAAGACAGAAGAGCCATCACCTTTCTTTAGTCTTTGCTTCATAAACACAGTTCTAAAGGACTCACAAAGTAATCTGATGAATTGATTGTGCGCGTCTGGCAAGAGGTGTGCTGGGGCCACATCAGGAATCCTTTTTTTGACAGAAAACATTCACACATTGTTAGACAATGACAAGCCACAAACATTGTTAGCCAATAAGGGTGCCCTATTCCTTAAGTCATCATTAAGAAAAATTCTACTACATTATTCTGGTGCTTTCATTTATTGTCCAGGAGGCATGGTCAGTTTGAACTAGATATTTCCTGGGTCAGATTGAGATGAGCAGCTGGTGCTACTAATAAGTGTTGTGTCTTCTCCCCTTACAGACCAGACTCCGATGTGCTTACGAAACAGCCTTACATTATTAGAATTAATCACTCAGTAGCACAAGTGGTATATTACAAATTTTCCATTACAATGACACTCCCATTAGGGACCTTAGTCTTCAATTCTTTAATCTCTTCAGTCCAATCTTTACTGTCATATCAACAGGTGACACCTCTTTTTCTCTTTCACCCTAAACATCAATAACCTCACTAGTCTTGTCACTGATTCCAGGTTCCGCCTGGTCCTGAAGTTTCATTGGCTAGGTTCTCAGCTAGTGTTAATCTACATAGCTCCATTGGCTTTCACTGGACCTATATTAATTTATACCACCTGAGGACCTGGCTCCATGAGACTACCCTTTCCTATTATTTTTCAGCACATCAGCAAGTATTGCAGCAACTTGAAAACTGGGGGAATATGTTAATCACACTTTTTGAACTTCACAAATGGTTTGATTTGTGTTTTAGCATTGACTTCAATGGAAGTTAGGACCCTAAGTTGCTTGGTGGATTCCACCTCTAGATGCTTACATTAAATGGGGAGAGGTGGGCACCTTAGAATGTGACAAAGCTAGCATCCTAGGTGGGGAACTGCCTAAACTAGCCAGATATTTCAATTCAATATTTAAAAGCTACTTTAAATGCTGTTATCTTAGAGGCAAGTTCTAATGAATAAATACTAAAGAAACCACTTGAACTAAACAAAATAAATTAGGTTTTCTTATTTTTTTCAAACACAGTATAAGAGATTCTTCCCTTTTTCGTTTCTATTAGCTGTGTTAGATATTGTGTGTATCAGTGTATTTCTTGTAACTAAGTTAAAACCTGATTTCCAATCTATTAACATCTTCTGTTTGCATCTAGTATCAAAGGGGTAGCCGTGTTAATCTGGATCTGCAAAAGCGACGAAGAGTCTGGTAGCATCTTATAGACTAACAGATTTTAGGGATCATGAGCTTTCGTGGGCTAAGACCCACTTCATCAGATTAATGTTGTGGAAATCTCCAGAGGCAGGTGTAAACATGCAGGCAAGATGGCAAGGTAAATTCAGCCAGGGAGGGTGAGGCCCACTTCCAGCAGCTGATCTGGAGGTGTGAATACCCAGAGAGGAGAAACTACTTTTGTAATTGGTGAGGAATTCACAGTCTTTGTTTAGTCCAGACCTGATGGTGTCAAATTTGCAGATGAACTGGAGCAGTAAGTAATAAGCCACAATGCAGTTTAAAAGTAACCTGGCAAAATGCTTCAACCATACACTATTCACTGCAAACAGAATACTAGAGCTAACTGGGGAATTATTGTTCATTAATAATGAAGGAATTGTACCTATTCCCACTGAAATTAGTAGAATTTTTGTTAGCCAGGGATTCCAGTGAGACAGGACCAATGCTTCTAATTAGTATCTAAAACATCTGTTGAGATTTATCATAAAGTTAATAGGAATGTTAGAAAGTGTACTCAATACTGAATTGTTAAATTAGAGATGGACAGGGAGATCACATACAATGCTTTCCAGCTGGGTTAGCACAGGTGGGTGGTTTGTACTCAGCAGATTATATTTTTTCATTAGAATTTTTCTCTTTCCACCATTGTTCTTTTGTCCTGGCTTCTCTGCATTGTTTTTTTTCACCATTGCACTAGGGCTTGTCTTCACTAGCGCGGGCAGAGATCGATCTTATGGCGATCGATTTATCACGTCTCGTCAGGACGCGATAAATCGATCGCCAGTGCTGGCCCTGTTGACTCCGTAACTCCAGCTCGCCAAAAGGCACAAGCTGGAGTTGACAGGGGAGCATGAGGCCGACCGCCGCCGCCGTGAGGATGGCAGGTAAGTCAGCTGTAGATACGCCGATTTCAGCTACGATATTAACGTAGCTGAAATTGCGTATCTACGGTCAATCCCCTGCCCTAGTGAGGACCAGCCCTAATAGTGTTGCATTTGCACTATTTGTATTGGATCTTTTACTATGGCCTTTCCTTGGTGCTTTTTTACACAATTGCACCAAAGCAGACTATAAACCCCGTAAGGACCAAGTTAGCTGGACTTTCAAACCAATGATGTATTAATAGATTCAAATCAGTCAAAATGAGTTAGCCAATCAAAAGTCTACTTTTAGGTTTAATTAATTAATCAAAAATGCTTTGAGATCCTCAATAAAAGGGTCTGTTTACATGCAAGGTATTATTATAGCACAGAAATCTCTTTCCTCATTGGAAATTTCTCAGATCCATAAGGGCTTTCTCAAACTATTACTACTGTATTAGCAAACGGGCCTTCAACAAAGGTGATATCTACATTAAATACAGAGGTTAGTGAGTACAACAACATTTCTATGTATTTCAGACATGGAACCATCTCAGCTACAGCTTCAACAGGAGAAATAACCATAGCAGCCTAAGTACCTTTCAAGCAGTTATCAAAGAAAGAAAAACCTCAAGACATAGCATGATAGCGAAGATGAGCAAATCCTTTTTTTGTGACTCTTCCCATTTTTAAAAGAATTCACATTCTCCATGTTCACACCATTTTGCATTAGTATATGACTTTTACGGCCACAAATGATCACAGGAAGCAAATGTTAGAGTTGCGTGCATTCGTGCTGGATGGGCTTGCACTCACTTCCAAAGAGGGAGCTGAATAGGAATGCTTAGCTGAGTAAAGCAATTATCTCACTTGGACGTGTTTGTTTCATATTAACACTTGACATGTTAATACTGTTCTCATGGTGGCTGGAATTCAGGTATACCAAGATATCCAATGGCTGGAAGTTAAAACGAGACAAAATTCAGACTGGAAATATGATGTAAATTAACCATTGGAACAATTTATTCAGGGTCATGGCAGTTTTTAAATCAAGACTGACTGTTTTTCTAAAAGATAGACTCTACTTCAAATGGAATTATTTTGGGGAAGTTCAATGACCTGTGTCCTAGAGGAGATCACAGTACATGATCACAGTGGTGCCATCTGGCCTTGGAGTCCATGAATTTCACTTTCCTCTGCTTTCATGAATAGGCAAAGCACCAGAATTTGACACTGCACTGCTTTCATTTCTCCTGTAAGCAAAAGCTGCCCTTTGCTCTATAACAAAAGGGGATTTTGTGCTTCACCAGCAGAAAGAAAATGAAGAACCAGAAGTTCAAAGGATAATTTTTTTCTGCTGATGTGACTAGCAGAATGTACCCAAATGACCATCTTGACTCAGACTCACAGGGTGCAATTCACTAGTGTGCAGGATCCCGCACAAAGCCTGTGCACACATTGAATCTCATGTATGCCCCTTAACAAAGGGCTAATGTGGCTTATTGAACATTGTGCCAGGCCTCTGCACAGAGTGAATATCACCCATAAGCTAGTCGTTACCTGGCTCATGTGTTTGAAGACAAAATTTTTACAACGTTTTCTTTTTTTACTGTAAATTCCTACTCAGTTGATGCCATATTCTTAATATTATCAGCTACAGTACTGATAGATGGCATACTATTAACCACGCTGAATGTAACTGTCTGCTGGTAAAACAGTAGAGACCTAAAATGCATCATGAATTTTTTTCTAGCATGTCTGTATATTCACTAGACGTATCATCATTACAAAACATGACAGAACATATGTTTTCTCCCCAAACTTCCTAGCAGGTCTAATTGGAAGTGTTAACAGATTATCAGGAACTGACTAGTGGAAATGAAGCTACTGTTATGATGTTGTCTATTGTTTCTTAGAAAAATGTTCTCCTGGGATTCAATATCTTAGATTTTGTACAAACACTCTTCAGAAATGAAATATTTCCAGCACACGTACGCTGCAGCTTGCACTCTGCAAATCTGTTTCTTGGAATAATTTTTGCTGCCGCTTCTGCTCAAAGCAAAGGATAACAGGGGCTGAACAACATCTTTGCTGCAAATTGTGGCAGCTGCTGCCTTTGCCAAACTAGTGACCTTAGGTAATATAGTGTGGGATGGATGACCCAGAATCTTCTTTGTTGAGTGTCAAAGCTCAACCCTGAATTCCCATGCTGAGCTATATAAATATTTTATTACTAGAAGGATAGCCTCTGAATCCAGTTACAGTTACCTACTGTTTTAGGTTTGCTGGATGCAAGAGCGTGTAAGGCAATAAAAAGATGCTAAGAAGAGCCTTTTTAGAGACTAGGAATTATTTAATATGAGTGGCAGGAAGAGAAAGAAAGGGAGATTTAGGCTTTACCTTGTAAAATGACTTTTGATCTAGAACCCACCTGGCTGGACTTTGAGTTAGGTAGGCCCAGCAGAATGTGGACAGAAAGATCTGAGGAGAACTAGGGGGAGCATGATCACAACTCGTGAGAGAATGAATCCAAAGGGCCACGTCTTGTGACTGATTCTGAAATGCCAAGTAATGGGTGCATGGTACTTTTTCTCTCTACTCAACATTAAGAATATGCAGAACCCACACGGACAGCGTGGAATACCAAATAATCATGTACAATACAATACAATACAAACAAACAAACAAACCGTAGCAACATACATTTCTATTCTTTTAGGTACTGCTGGGCTTCTTCTATAGAAGACAGGGAGGTCCATTACATTGCTCCCAAACTATTTAAAGGGATACTATCTAATTTCTATATACTCTCCTCAGGAACAGATGCCACTCTCAGCAGGAAGCAGCCATGTCTCTTTGGGGACCTTGCTCCCCTGATATCAAACGCTTCTTAATCACCTTGTCAAACAACACTGACTTCAAACTGGTTCCTTAGTGTTCTTGTTTAGTTGAATATCTGGGTCCTTATTTTGTATCATGACTTAAGTTCAGCAGAGTCATTCTTCTCAACATGGGATCCTGAAGAATTTGATCCAGTGCCTTCCTAAAAAAGCTTCTTGCCTTTAAAAGCCATTACAAAGAGCCTCTTCTTGCTGTCATGACTTTAGCCTAGAATCCTTCTCCCAGTGAGGTTAATCATGAGCATCAGGGAGGTTTTCAGGATAGCATCATACAAGAAGTTGGAAGCCACCTGGAGGTACATCCAGGCCTGTCTCATTTACTTGTGATCCACTAGAGAGTCTGGATAATTGTGGTTTAACCCAACAAAACTGGCTTTGTAACCAGCTTGTGATTTCTCCAGAGCATCCTATCACAAGGATCTTTCATGAAAGCCACCGCTCCACAAGAAAAGCTGACTTTTCTGTACATGGGAGAGACATCCATGGTCTAATAACATCTCATAAGCAGGTGATTTTAAAATGTGCATCTTAGGGTCAAGCAATCATTTGGCTTTCCCAGGATTCCCAGCAACTCTCTTCAATGTCCAGTACTGTGTAACGTCATCCCCAAACCGAACCATGACTTGAATCTCAGCACAGGGGTGAGGAAGTGATAGAAATTATTTCATTCTAAATTTCTGGAACAGCTACTTTCCATCTAGAGCACAAATGTGAGAAATGTGAGCCTAATACTCTAGAAGAACACCAAGTGGTACAAAAACTTGGGGTTCAGGACCTTAGGATTTCTCTTTACAGCCTTCTGTGTTGGATGTATTTATTTATGGAGAAAGGCACAGATATCCAAAGATTTCCTGCATTCCTCACACAAACCATTCCAAATTTTGGAATGCTCATCATTTTTATTTTTCTTGTTTCCTGATTGTCATTAGTTTTAAGTATGTGTGTGTGGATAGATAGATAGATTGATTCTGTTTCTTTAAAATTTAATACTTGTTGCAAAGGAAAAGTATTTAACCACCAAAAGAGGGAAATACAGCCCCAGGAAAAAATATACTGTTATATTAGTCAGAGCCATATTTCATAATTTCTCACAGTACAATAATATATTTTCATAAACACTCAACTAATGTAGAGCCATAAAATTGAGGGGATTGCATTGTGACCCAAAGCAAAGGGTAAAATCTACAAACTATTCAATGTTATGCAACTTGGAAACAACCACTTTTTCCTTCTGTACCCAATAAGGCGTTAATCCTACATGGAAAGGCCTGTTACCAGGAGCTCAGTAACTGCCAGATGCATTCACTTAAGGGCACAGAGAGATTGTAGCTATTTGTACAGAGACAAAAGATGTCAAGTTAACAGAATGGCCATGTGCCTCAAGAGTTTAACCCAGTAGGTCCAAATATTTTCTTAATAAGAGCAGTTCAAGAAAATTAGTGACATGCAATATAAAAATCAAACGATGCAAATCAGAAGTAACTCCATGTTACTGGTGAAAAATTAGTGTAAGAGCAGAATCATGCCCAGTGCCTCTAAATACCTCCTGCTTTTTACACCAATAAATCTACCTTATTTTTTTACCTATTCTATTTCTATTATAGAAAATTGCTAGCTGTTTCAGGACATGCATTTGAGAAGCAATCAATCAGCAGCAATGATGTCTCTGAGCCAAAAGGGTTTAAAGGAAAATTATAGTTATACATCATTGGCATCCATTCTGTGTGAGAATTTTGCAGTGGATCATGATGTGATCTGGCAGCCTAAAGATCAATGTCAGTTTGTGCCAAGAACAGGACTCCAGGGTAGACCAAAGCTTGGCTCTGAAACAGTTTGATACCAAGAGGCTCTGACCCAGCAAATAAAATCTAGACCAACCTCAATCCAACAAGCAATATGTTTCAATTACCTCATCTGTGCATCTGAAATGAATTAAAAGTGAGTTTTAAACTGCTGGGCTATGTGGCCCTCTCGTGACCATGCTAATGTGCTTGTACTGTAACATTAATGCTCAGTTTGATTTGAAGAAGCAAAAATTAACAGCATTAGAAGTCTCCATGGAAGTACGGTATATTTTAGACAAGTATCTAATAATAAATAAGGCAAACAATTAATAAGCCAATAACCAGAGCAATGTCTGGCCTAATTAAGCAACACATAGGCAAGCACCCTTTTGTTAAATGATCTGCTTTCAAAATTAATATTTCAACAAACAGTAATTAATAGCAGTGCCTCCCAGTATCTTTCCTTATGCTACACTAAATAATTGGCTTGAAATTGTCTCCTCTCCTTTGAGAATTGCCTCTCTATTTAGAAAGGGATGGGCAATTTCTGATTTAGTCCCAACCTCTAATTTAACTTTCTCCCAGCTGCCAAACTGCATCTCTTTCAATGCCAGGAACGACCTCTCCTCTGCTAAACTGCTCCACGACTGTCACCCAGACGTCAAGCCTCCTCCAGTGGCACTCCATCAAAGAAGCTCCTAACACATCCCTCTCTCAACAACTGAACCTACCTGGTATCCCCACCATAGTCCCCATCCATCTCAGTCCTTTTAACAGGGGCCAATCCTGTTCCCAACTGTTGATCTGTCCCATATGCCAGAGGGGGTGCTGCCTCTACATACAGTGTTTGCTGACTCTTCCATACAGGCTCTCTGCAGCTCTCACTGCCCAACACTATAAGTTATGTTTCAAGTAACGCATCTGATAACTCCCCCAGGCTCCTCCCATTACAGAAGACCTCTCCTGACATCATCTGCCTGAGGCACCTGCCTTTCTTGGAGCTGAGAGGCCACGGATGCCCTAGGGTTCCCATCCCTCTACTTCTGACAGACACAGGGGTGAGTCACTGCACATAAAAGCATAAGAATGGCCAGCTGTCCCTGGTCACGCTCATGTGTTCCAGCGGCTCACATCTGGCACACCCCCTAGATAGGAGATGCAAACTGCTACATGGAAGGGACACCGGTCTGGGTGTGTGTGTGCTGCTGGAACATATGAGCAGAGACAGCTGCCAGTAAGCCTGGTGCCTGCACCTCTGTGTGTGTGTGGCGGGCTTCTCTATGTTACTTTTAAACCTGCTGCCTATTTATTTCATGGAGTGACCCCTGGTTCTCCCCTGGTTCACGAGATCATGAAATTCATCTCATTTGTTAAATAAACTAGGTTTCTAAAAATGAAAGGCCATTGCACTTCTGCATGGTGACACCCACTGCCACTACTTTCCAGTTCAACACAAATAGTTTGTTAACGTAACACTTCAGTAGTTTTGCTTATTTTTGAAAGTGCTGACAGTTCTTTCGACAGCAAGACCAGTTCTTTAAAAATAGATGCACAAATGTAGTGAATTTGTTTTGCAAACACTTTACTAGTGCCACATCCAAGTCCCAGAACATTTATCGCGGATTTTCTATTTCCAAGATGAAACGATCAGGGCATACAATGCATTACTTAATCATACTGGTAAGTACAATTGCATGTATTAATTCTACTAGCTTGCATGTTATCTATGCTAATGTAGCTACCAACGTATATATTTAATATACTTTTTCTGCAGAATTACTTTAAACTTATTCACACAAATTGGCCTAGAAATGTTACCATCTTCTTGAAGCCCTGCCTGTAACATTCTGTGATACATGAACATGCCTGATATCCATGCTAACTCATAAGTCAAAGTACAGTTCTACAGAGAAGCACAACTGGTATCAGAATATAGTATTTCTCTTCCATTGCAAGATATTTTTCTTGCAGCTGGGACTTGCTACAGTACCGTATTTCATTCATTGGCATTTATATATATATATATATACCTGTACAGCCATATACTTATGCCAAAGGGAGTGGAGCGCCAGGATCTAGGGTAGTATAGTGCCTTTAAAGCTATCAAGAATTTGATTCCATTGGCAAATTTATGTTTTGCAAGGGAATTAGTACAGAGCAGACTCATCACCCAACAGAGACCCTCCCTCCAAAAATCCTGGCTGTTCCTTTCTGATTTCAGAAGGGGTTACCTTACATACTGAAATTCTCTCTGCAGTTCAGCTAGAGAAATTATTATCCATCATGTTTCCTCCTTAAAATTGTTTTCAGAGCTCCCCCACAATAGCTATGTGCCTAGATAAGTGTGTTGGGGGGATGGCTTAGCAGCCATGAATCAATAGAGAAAAGTGAAATCAATCTACTCACACTCAGTGCTGACTTGAGGGAGATAAATTAGAGGGAGGGAAGAACAGGTCTGTGGTATATAGGGGACAATTGGTGGGGAACTGGCCAGATACTCAGGCTATCTGGGAGAAGTGTGGTGGTTGGACACAGTTTGTGGGGTGTGGTTTGGGACACACCCAGTGCTACAGCCTTAGGTAGAAGCGCTTACAGCCTGACCAGTATTACATGCAGCCCACTAACTAGAAATGTTTGGGTACAAAGATTGTTGGGCCCAAGAACATCCGCTTCTCCTGACATCCCCCGTCCCCCAGAAAGAACATTACTAGAAGTTGTATGTCGTCATACCATGCGGAACTGGCTGTGTTCCTTAGCCTGTGTAAAAGAGAGCCAAGGAGCAATGGTGTCTAAGAAAACCTCGCATCCAAAGAAACCCCTGTGTTCACTCCAATTGGCCCTGTCTCTCTCCTGCCACGAAGCAAGTACTCATGCCTGTTAACCAGGAAGCAATAAGCTGAAGGTGAAAAGGGGACATCCAGACCCTTCATGTAGCAAACTGAGACTGGGGCCATGGTTACACTTAAAGGTTTATAGCAGTATTGGTTATAGCTGTCCTCATATACAGCTATAGGGATAGCGCTATAGCGTGGCCACACTGACACCCGCCAGCGGTATAGCATGGCCACATTTGTGGCACTTCAGGCGGCATTGGGAGCAGCGCATTAGGGCAGTTATCCCAGCATTCAGCTGGGTGCAACATGCTTTTCAAACGAGGGGGGTGAGGGGTAACGTGTTGTGTGTATGGGGAGAGAGAGAGCAAGTGGTTTTTCCATCCTTCTGAGAGCCCGTCAGCGCATGTCCGTTCACAGAGAAGATTAGCAGGTTTTTTTTTCACAGAGGCTCCCTCCTTAAACATTTGCATTGCTTATCTGACGAGTTAAGAGAGAAACACTGAAAAGGTACTTCCGCATTCCTCCAGCCAAGTTCAAAAGAAAGGAAGAGATGTCAATTGCCTTAAATGGCTCCAGGCATCTGAAGAGATCACTTGTAGCACAGTGGGTGTCCATATTCTCGCCGTAGAGCTACAGCGGGAGCGCTACAGCCCTTATTCCCCGTGCGGCGGTGGATTACCAGGAGTGCTATAACTCCAAGGTTATAGTGCTCTACGTGCCTTGCCAATGTGGACTGGTAGTGAGTTATAGCGCTCCTGACGGCTTTATAGCGCTATAAAGTGCCAGTGTAACCAGGACCTGGATGTGTTTCCAGCTGAGGTTAGATAATAAGCAGAACAGTCACCTACATGCCACACACACAACAGAATTGTATCCATCCTGGATTCAGATTTGGGAGTTTAAACAAAACAAAGGAATTAAAGGATTTTTTATATTTAAATATTATTCTGTAAGAAAATGATTATTTTGGCAATCAAGAATGAAGAAAAAAATTCATAGGTTTTAAGGGACCATTCTGATCTTATAGTCATAGTGAATCTGCCCCCCTGCATAACACAGGCCAGAGATTTTTGCCCAATAATTCCTACATCAAGCCCTCAACTTCTTATCCCTGGTTAAGCAAGAACATATATTTTAAAAAGCCACCCAGTCTTGTCTTCAAGTGTTGGAGAACCTACATCCCTTAGTCAAATATTCTATGGTTAATTACTATAACTGTAAAAAACTGAACCACATTTCTAGTCAAAACTTGTCCGACATCAGCTTCACCTTCCTGGTTTTGTTATTCTCTTGCCTGCTAAATGAAGAGCTCTTTATTGTCAGAAGCCATAGCAGCAGCAATAGGAAGTCCTCCAGAATATCCCAGGAGTGACCAAGATATCAAAAAGCGCAGTTTGGTTAGCAGGCAGTGATAGATTTTCAAGAGCTCAGCACCACGTATGATTTTGATTAAAAAACAAAACAAAACAGTGTCAGACTGGTTTCAGAGAAGCAGCTGAGAACATGAAAAGGTGGAAGTTGCCATACCAACTCTAAGAGGCTAATTAATTAAGATGAGCTAGTGTTAGCAGGAAAAAACATTTTTAGTGGTACTCAGGATGGCCCGTTTCAGACAGAGATGAGTAACAGCAGGGGGATAGTGGGGAAATAGAGGGGGAAATAGAGTCAATTTGTATAGTGACCCAACCAGTTTTTATTTGAGTCAGACTGTGTTGCCCTTACTTATGCTCAGCAAGAAATCCTCTTGATTTTGATTGATTCCTCCAAATTAGCTTTAAAAGCTGTGTGTAGAAGAACAGTACATGGATTTGATTAACCACATGTCCCCTTTTTTTTAGACACAGACTATGAAACTGAATGGGTAGGTACCATCATATACAGCATATTGGCCATATATTATCAAGAACCATAGCATGCAGATTTTAGAAGCTGTCTTGTTGAAAATAAAAGGCACATAAACATCTTAATTTGAGAACAAAAGCAGATCCCCTGACTCCACCAGCAAATGAACTGAAGGGCTTAATACTGTCTACGCTTCGGTTCAATGATCCCTTCCACAGAGTTAAAAGTAAGGCTTTGTCTACACTAGGGACCTTACAATGCACAGCTGTACTAATGTGGCTGCGCCACTGTAAGAGTTCTTGTGTAGCTGCTCTATGCCAACTGAAGCGAACTCGCCCATTGATATAATTAAACCACCCGCAACAAATGGCAGGAGCTCTATGGGTGGGAGAAGCTCTCCTGCTGACATAGGGCTGTGCACACCACCACTTATGCCGGCGTAACTTATGTCACTTGGGGGGGGGGGGTGTTTTTTTCACACCCCTCATTGACATAAGTTTTGCTGACATAAATGGTAGTGTAGACATGGCCTAAGTCATGGCCCAAGTGTGTGGTTGTGTGAGCATCTTCAAATCTTCTAGTCTGCATCGTAACCCCGTGGTTTAAAATCAAAGAGATGGAAACACCTGAGCCTACATGTTCTTCAGTGCCCACTGATTTTGATTGTCTCAGTTTTAAAATTATCACAAGTTGAACTACTGAAAAAAGGAGGCACACAGACCTAAGGTCACTTTTGAAAATCAGCCCTTAGTGTTTACAATGTATTTTGCAGTGTTGCTGTAGCTATGTTGAACTCAGGATATTAGAAACGCAAGGTGGGTGAGGTCATATCTTTTTTTGTCCCAACTTCTGTTGGTGAAAGACATTTCACATTTTTGAGCTTACACAGAGCTCCTCTTCAGGTCTGGGGAATGTACTCAGAGTGTTACATATAAATAGAGAGTGGAAAAGGTGGTTTAGCTTAAGGAACTCACACATATTTCAAGGGCCCATTCAAGTGAAGTGGTCAGTTAGCACCTCTGCAGTCATAGGGTGAGGGGAGGAAAAAAAGATGGGATGAGAGGATAGATTGTTACAATATATAAACCATAAATCCAACATCTCTATTCAGTCACTGATTTCTTGTGTTGAGCAAACGTCTGAGTTTAAACTCCCAGGCTCATTTTTAGAAGGTGTTGTGCAGGTTTCCTTTGCGCCTGAGGACTAAGAGGTCAAATATGGAGTGATCACTTTGTGAAAAGTGTTCACCCACAGGTTGACAGGGTGTTTTTGTCTTTTATCATTTTGCTGTGAGAGTTCATTAGACAGCTTAGTGTTTTGTTACCACTTCATCCACAGGAGAAGAAGGCTGGACATTTGAAGCAGACAGAGCCTTTGCAAGACAAGCTAACCTGATTGGCAAACATTTACTGCCCAAGCTAAACAGCCCCGAATCTACAATATAAAATAAATAGGATTTTTTATATTGATATTGGAAACAAGGTAAAGAGTTACACCTCTGTGTGAGGCAGATCCTCTTCCCTATGCACAGACTGCCCACAGAGGGGTTCTACAGGATGTTCTACAGTGGCTCGAGTGTCAGTACGACAGTTGCCTCAATAGCAGATGCTCACACACCGCAGAGCGGTTGGCTGGTGGATCTGCTAGCTCACCCTGCTCCTAAAATATCTTTTTTTGCTAAAACAGAAGAAGCCTCTTGAAAATTGTTTCAATGTTTTCTTCCTGTTTTCTATGTTCTACATGCTCCAGTTCTAGCTGTAGACTAGAATTATTTATACCACACTGTAAATATAGACTATTCTTTACAAATACTTGGAAGATGGAGTTCCTGCTGCGTCTAACAGCTATATTGTGTGGTGTATATCAGGTAAGTTCAAAAATACATGGCAAATGGATAAACTGACTTTGTAAGCCTTAAACGTTACAGCTAAGAAATGTAAGGGTGAAATACCAGGTAGTTTCTCCTCAGCCCGAAGGACTATGAAATGCAGGTTTGGACCTATGGCTAGTTTATTATTAAGGAGATTGCAAAAATTTAAGATGTATAAGAGATGGAGTGGATCACAATAAGAAAGAGACCACACTTGTTTTGTACTCATTTGAAAAAATACTAGTTATTAAAAACACTTTGGCTGTTATTTTACCACTAGATGGTGCTGCAGGGTCACTTTCATATTGGTTCTGTCACACTTGGAGACAAAGACTGAGACTCTTACTCAATTTTGCTTAACTTATCATTAGTGTTGCAATAAGATGTTTTCTTCTTTTCAGCCTTTTATGGAATTCCCCAAGACACTGACAGAAGTCTTTTTTTTGAAGGGTCTCACTTCTCTATTGGACTTCTCATCCCATAGGAAACACAGCTTAGCTGACTTAAAATGTAATTCATTGGTGGAAGAATATATGCCAGACACAGAGCCTTTCCATCTAGAAGGGATAAGAACTCAGCTTTCATGTTTCTCATTAAGTTTCCTGTATAGGCTGAAAAAGTGCTCATATTGAACATACAGAAAAATGTATTCTGTAAACCAGTAATGTCTGATGATGTCCGTAGTTTGAAATGGTTACCTTGGGGAAAAGATGGTAGATATTCCTCGTGCCCATCAATGAAATCTGTATAGTATAGGGCAAAAGCACACAAAAAAACAGATTTCACAGGGGGAGAGGAGGGAAGAGTTCACAGCCCATGATGCATTTTTTTCATAGCCGTGAATTTGGTAGGGCCCTAAATATAGGACAGCTTCTCTGCACTTCCTTGTCCAGCAATGGGGACATTTCCTATTTCCTGTCTGCTTTCCCTGCAAATAATGAAATATATATTGATTCACCGATGCACTTTGTTTCAACTCTTTGTGTCATCATGCATTCTACAGATCAATATGTTTATATTTTCCACCATCTTCATTTAACTAGGGGTTTGAAAGAATTTCAGCATACTATTTGCCATTAATTTTATGGCCCCCACAAGTATCAAACGAGACCTGCTTCCAGGATCAGAGCCAAAAGGAGTTAATGCTGGGATTTTTATTGATGTTGCTGTTTTAGTGTGTGTCTGTGTATGCCTGCCAGTGTGTGTCTGTAGTCTGATATTGATATATGTAGTATTCAAAGAAATATAAAGGAAAAGACAGGTTTATTTTATTACAGGCATCTACCACACCCTATTATCCCGTCTAAGAATGCTGACTGCTTTACACTTTCAGAAGCTACATGCTATCTTTAACCTTTGATGTTTTATTTATTTGGACTTATACAGCAATACAAAGTTGAATATCCAAAAATGCTAGGCTCTCTGCCTTTTCTTCTATCCATACACAGTTTATAAAGACCACTTAACAGAGCCGCTCCTCCTAACAAGTGCAGCTGTCATCAAATCAAATGGAAAACCAATTACCTTATTATTCCTCTGTGCCTTCGTCTTCCATGCAAGAACCCAAAAGAACTCAGATGAGCCTTGCACTGAGCCAGGAGAGGCAGCAGATTTGGGTTATGTCAGGCTCAGGGAGGGGAGTCCAGAATAAATGGGCCCTCCTAGGTAGTGCCCTGTCAGCAGTCTCTTCAAGAGGACTCGAGGTTGACCATCTCCACTGATCACAAAATGACTATGGAAAGAGACAGTGTCTCAGGTAGGCAAGTCCCAACCTATTTCAGGTTTTAGAGTTTAGAACCAAGATCTTAAATTCTACTGAGACACTAAGTCTAATTAACATTCTTCTGGGTAATAGGACTAGCATGTATTTCTTATCCTAATTTCAGTGACTGTGTAATACAGCATTATTATTAACGCATTTTCATTTGTAGTAATATGGGTAATTACTGATTCCGATATTCCCATCCCCCTCCTCTCACTAGCCCCCTCCTTTGCTCTCCCACACGACCACATGTGATGTTATATGATTAAAATATGATCAAGTAGATCATTGTTGCTACCACTGTTATATAATTGCCCCTGTCCTCGTGGACGGATCTTACCCATAGTTCAGCCCTCTCCTGTAGATTGCTTTATCCCCAGAAGTTGCAGACTGGCTGTCGTGTTTATGGAGAATCCATTGCATTATCTGTGCTAGTTTTAGAGTACGGAGGATAGCAGCTGGTTAGTCCACCTTAGTCCCTTCCAGGTTTTGGTTTTCACTCAAGCTGCAGCTGTTAGCTACAAATGAAGAGGCTGTCCTGATTTTACAGGGACAGTCCCAATTTTTGGGTCTTTTTCTTTCATAGGTTCCTATTACACCTCCCCTCCCCACCCCCGATTTTTCACATTTGCTGTCTGGTCACCATAGGTCACCCTATCTGCAAGCTGCAGGATTGAACCAATGGATCTGTGCAATCTTCCTTTAAAACTACATACAGTATCTGTGTGATTCATTCCAGAAGCTCCTAATCAGTTAGGACACAACACTGGTGAGGAGAACCAACAAGAACCAGAAAATGAAACATACAAAAAAAGTCAGCAAAAAAGGGTATAAGCCCTTTCTAGCTCCTGACATTTTAGACTGTACAATGCTGCCCATAGAAACAATAGTCCCTCTACCTGCAATTGCAGAAGCGCTCTCCCGCCTTGCTGTAATCAGCACTTTGCAGTGATTGTGCCTAGCTCTGTCACAGCAAAATCCTGGTGGCAACGATTTTGTGTGTGGCACCTTCTCTGGATTGCATCAGAAAGCCTGATCATGTCTGTCTTAAGTTAAAAAAAAATACAAACGTGTACACAGAACGCTGCTGATCAAAGTTTGGAGACAACAAATCTATCAAGACTTACCTCATCTCCCACAGCCACCCAGTACACTTTGCTATTACGCAGTCTTAACTACAAAAGAAAAAATGTTCCCGGAGTTCCCGGTCCATGATTCTTATTCCACTCTGGGACCCAGATGGGAACACTGGCTGGAAAGATTAGAAAGTCTGTTTCTTGCAATGAAGGAAGATGAGTACCACAAAAAGTGCTATGCACCTACACTTTGTAGGACGTGAGGTGCACCATCTTTTTAAAAATTGC
This sequence comes from Dermatemys mawii, assembly GCA_007922305.1. NCBI lineage: Eukaryota > Metazoa > Chordata > Testudines > Dermatemydidae > Dermatemys > Dermatemys mawii. The sequence goes on along the minus strand of ML677353.1, from coordinate 15,920,437 downwards.
CCAACACTGGGAATAGTAAGGACTCTGAGAAAGCTAAAACAGCACTCACGAGGCATTTTAAACAACATAAAAACATTGCCTATAAACAATATACATTCCAGCAAGCACGACAGTTAGAAGGGGAAAACATGGCTGAATTTCATGCCTGCCTACATCACCTTGTGAATACATGTGAGTTCACAAATGTAGATCACAGGTTAAGAGGGCAGATACTGCAAGTATGTTCGTGAGCTAAGCTGAGAAGGAAAATTCTCAGAGACCCCACCCCCCAATGACTCTTATTAGAATACTGGACACTGAGTGAATGAGATATGTTTGGAACCATATGTTCAACAAACAGAGCAAGGAAACCTGGCAACAAGTACAGAGACAGCACATGCACTCTGCACTAAGAACTCAATCAGACATTAAATGTGCTGTTCTCAAGAGAGTAACCAACCTGGGAAAACTCAGGCTTCAGCCACAAAGATGATAATTGTAAAATGCTACAAGTGTGGAGGCTCACACCCACACCAAGATGATTGCCCAGCAAAAAGGGTTCTGGTTTGTAGCTGTGGAAACAGAAACCACTATGCAAACATCTGCAGACCTATTATTTCCCCATAGGTCACGACAAATTTCCAAAAAGGCGTCAAGATCAAGTGAATGTGCTGCAAAGTTGATACCTCAGGAGCTGACAGCTCTTATGTCTTCTCAGTGTTCCCCAAAAGAATATAAAAATGCATTTGTGTAAAGAAATGTTTATCAGTGATGCAGTCATGTCATATTTTGATCCCAATAAGAGAAATGAACTTTTAGATACCAGCCCTTTTGGATTAGGAGCAGTCCTCAGACAGGTTGACAATGTGGTTACATTTACACCATTTATTATGCCAACAAGGCCTTTTTCACCCACAGAAAACTGATACTCTCAGCCAGAAAGAGATGTTTGTGATGTAGCATGGGGATATTCCTGTTTTCATTCATTTAAAGCAAGATTGGATTATTTTTAACAAAGGTAAGATCTAGTCCAAAGAGAATTGTTTTGGGGAAGTGCTATGGCCTGTGTTATACTGGTGGTCAGACTAGATGATCACAGTAGTCCCTCTACCCTTTGAATCTGTAAATTCCAGGTCAGGAAACAAGTATGATGGGTCTGAGGCTGGCAGAATTGGAGCACAGTTCACGCTGCTGATTATCACCACAGGATTAGTGTGTAGGGCCCATTCTAGCCAGCATAATGAGCTAGAGCAGCCCTGTAGCTGCAACCACCAGTCAAGGGAGGCATAAAAGTGGCCTGAAGTCCCTGAGATGAGTATTAGCTTGGCACAGTTGGAGATTGCACTCATTGTATCCCATGTACCAGCGTTGTTTACTAGATGCCTGAAGCAGCGCTTCACACATGGATTGTCAGGTATCATTTAATTTGGTCACTTTTTCAGAAAGGAATCCTCTGGGCAGAGGAAACAAGCCCACCATTCTCTCCTTAATCAGACTTCAGAGCAAGTGAAGACGTGTTTTAGGGGGCTATATACCCACACAGACACAAAATCCCATTGAGGTTATGTGAGTCAAGGGCTCCAGGTGGCATAAACTGGTCTTAGCTTTTCATGACTTGCTCTTTGCTGATGTTAATCAAACAATTTTTTTTTAAAACTTGGAAAAATATTTAGAAGTCCCGCTTAAATTGCCTGCAAAGTCATAAGTAATTAGCGAGCCCTGGCGTTTCATTAGTACAGTTCCTCTAGCAATTCCTACATCAGACAAAGCTCAACAGCAAACAATCACAGCCAGGGTCAAGTGTCAGTTGCATGCGGCTCAATGGCAGGACGTGGCATGTAGCATGGTCACTCTGTGCTATGACATATGTCCTCTCCATGGTCTTTAGCGAATGTTGTTGCCTATATGTGACTGACAAGCAGCCCTAGGTCAATGAAATAAGAGAGATTTCTTTGATTACTAATGGTTTAATCACAGAGGCTGAAATCCTGGCTCTATCAAAGATCAGTGGGAGTTTTGCCATTGATTCAAATACAGCCAGGCTTTCAGTCAGGGAGTTTAGGAATGGAGCCTTGTATATTTGTTACACTAAAAGGCAATGCCATTTTTTTTATAATGAACTGAGTGCTACTAGCAGAGATTGTGTCACTCCACTGAACTTCCCTCTCCCGCTTTCTGCAACTAGCGAGCGCTAGCAGCATCGGCAGTGGCCCCCTGTCCCATGCTGTTGTAATCCTCTGTTTACTGTGTCAAAGCTGCAGAATCCTGTCACCTCAGCTGAGGGCTGCTTGCCTGCCACAAGTGCTGAATTGCAGGGAAGCAGGTGCACACGCACATACTCGGTGGAGTTGTTTGTAAACATCACATTGACTTTCTCACAGGGGAGGAGCAGGACTTAGCAGGAAGATTGAACCACTTCCCAGTGGGAAACAGGCTCTGAAAGCCCACCCACTGCTGTCAAAATCCTGGGATGGCATTATTCGGATAATTGGGGCCAAAACTTCATGCCCGCTGGTCTAGAGGGAAGGCAGCAGCAGAAGAGGGATCCTCTGGGAGTTAGAGGGGGTAATATTGCCTAACACTGTCAGAGCTCCTTTTCTCTCCTAAGTGTTTTTAACTGACGAAATAATCCTCCCAGTATCTCTGTACTGCAGGAAGTTGAGCGATAGCAGTATAACAATGGCACTGCCTGTTTTACAAATTGGGAAAAGGAGGAAGAGAGCTCAAGAGACTTATCCAAGGCTACAGGGTGAGTGGTAGAGCCAGGATTAGAACTCAAGTAAGCGGACACTAGATCCCACCAGGGCACAGGAAGGTAGGTCACAGTAGGTACTGGAGGGACCCAAAGCGGGGAGCATTGGGAGGAAAAGTGGGGACGTACAGGAATGTTGGAGGGCTCCTATGCAGTGGCACCAATTTGGGGTGGAGAGTGGACAAATCCCTCACAGGATTTTGCTCAAAGTTCCAGAGTCCACTGAGCCCGGGGCACCATGGCTCAACCATTTTAAGCAGAGGTCCATGCTAAACTAGAATGGGTACTGGTAGCCCAGTTTGGAGCATTGCTTTGGCTATGAGGGTACAATGACACAAAAATTTGACCAGCCACTCTTCTGTACAGATGAAGGGGCAGCCAGACCAAATTTTAGTGAGTGGTGCTGCAACCTGGCACAGGGGAGTCTGCTGAGAACTCCACCCTGGGAGCCATTGGCTCATGCACTGTATGGGTAAGAGAGAGAGGAGACTCCCTGGCCTACGGAGACCTGGCATCCTTCTTGGTGGGGAAAAGAGCAGGATGAGCAGGGACTGGAACAGGGTCCCTGTCAGGGGAGCAGGGGCCAGATTTTGCCCTCCAGCCCAATAACAGAGTGCCGCAAGCCTCTCAGAATTTGGCCTTATGCTTGCAGCCACCATCTCGGAAAGAAGTAATAGAAAAATATGGAGAATAGAAATGATGAATGGCAGACAGCAGACAGACATTGAGGAAGAACACAGCCTGTTCTGCTGTTGCTCCAGGGATGCAGGAACACTGCCAAAAACAAGTACACAGCATGGCCAGAGGGTTAATTTTTCCTTTAGATGGTTTCAAAGTCTTTTGACAAGTCTGATCATTTTAGGTTTGGAAAGTCGACAGTGTCCCCCAGTGCGCTAAACTGCCATTTTGGATGGGGTGGTCTTTCCACATAGGGTAATGAGGAACGGCAACCAGCACCTTCTACAATGGGCCATTTGTTCTTGGGTCACATGGTAGAACTTGAGCCACATTGTTCTAGAACTTGCACACATTCCTGCTTATTCCTTTGTTCGACAAAGCTAAGCCAGGCTCTTACATTCTGGCTAATTCACAGTAACTCCGTGTTGACTTCAGCCTGCCACTACTTATAAAAGTGAAGGAGTAAAATAACTCTGCCACCGCATCATCCTGAGTTGGAGCTATCAATGTCCCATAGAACTACCAAGGGAAGTGCCGGATTTTCCCTCACTTGATGACTTCAGATCAAAACTAGCTACCACTCTGGAAGATACGATTTAGCCCAGCACAAGTTATTGGGCTCAGTATAGGGATAAATGAGTGTAAGATGATGGATTGCGACATACAGGAGGTCAGCTGAGATGAACGCTCTATGGTTTTAAGTTTTATGGAGACCCAGTGCACCATTTCCAGACATTTTGCTGAGGCCATACAAGTGATGACATATAGTGAAGAGGGCCTTGACTACATCATCCCACCCTTTCCATACATATGTTATAAGAGCACACTGACGCAGAGGATAGTGATGCTTCTTAAGGGACATTGTCATGACATGAAATACCCTGGAAGTTGGTGTTACAGCATATCAGCATTAAAGACTCAGCAAGCGCTGAGTGATACGCTGCAGTTATCACAAAATTTCCTATTCCAAGTACAGGAGAAAACTGGGCTAGCTCAGATCTGACTGGCTGACACACCTTAGAAAGTCCTGATATTTTAGTGGTATCCACCTGTTGTTTTGACCTTTAGAATGCTCTTTACATTGCATAATCACACACTAGCTTTGTCAAAATTAAAGAATACATAATGTTGGTAATGATACTGCCCTTTGAACACTACCTGAATTTCCAATGTGCAATACCATTTATAAAGATAGTCCATATGTCTGAGAGCTACATTTTTGCTATTACTATGGCTAGGAAGTGAAGTTTGCTAATTAATTGTCTAAGTACTTAAAGCTAGTGTATATTTTATACATTTCCCCTTTCTGCACATTGACTTGCTACCACAGTTTTAGGCTCCAGTCTCCCGCACACCTAAAGGGAATGTGGTATTAGAAAGACTTTTGCATGCCAACCAAGATGAGTCTGACAAGATGACTCAAGACTAGCTTGTGGAGAAACAGTCATGCCATGCATATATGAATGATTACTGACTGAGCCAGAACTAACTGCAGAAAATAAAACTTACTGCAAGACAAATTGAGTCCACTATGGAAGAGGCTAAAATAATTGTTTAGGAGACTATAGGCCCTACCCAGCAGCTAATTCATTACTTGTATAATCGTTAACCCAGCACAGAAGCAGCTGACAAGATGGTGGCACATAGTGCTTCCTAAGTGTATAAATTGTACCCTTTTTCAGGCTCTATTGGAGCAGAAAAGACCTCTTGCTGTTGTTCATATAGCCAAGGAAAAAAAAAATAGGCTTGCAAATTATTACAACTGCCATTACTGTAGAAAAAAACAAAGCATTTCCCTACAGCTCCCCCTCCCAAAAGTAGCCAAGTGAATGCTCTCTTCCTGAGTTCCTGTCCTAAAGGCAGATAATGATATTTCACCTCATCCTGATCATAAACTGTTTTGCCACACTGACATTTGCAACCTGTAGGTGGCTTCCACAGGGCAATCACTTCTCTAGTTTTCGATGGTGAAGGGGAGTGAATCTTGTCTTTGTAGTGGCAACAAGTTAGCAGAGAGCGCCAGCATCTCTTTCTTTGTGCTGAAGCTCTTCAGCCACTGTTGCTCATCTTAAGTCTCCAGAAAAACTTGTATCCATTAGTCTGTGTTTGTGGTCCCGCCCCCAACACATGCCTCCATCCACCCATGCAGCACACAGCCATAGATTCAGCTGGAGATGAGTACTTGACCATTGCATGATGAGCACTGTGAGCTGCTTGCTTTGGGCTCTGGCTCGCTGCAGGTATGATGAACATTCTTCATCCCATTAGCATCACCAGATACCTCCCAATGGCTTTTCAAAAGTTCCAGCAGAAACATTTCTTGCTGAGCAAATAGCAAACATATTTTGGGAGTGGTACTATTTGCCTTGCAGTGATTCTTGAGGGAATGATGGGAGCTTCCTAGTGGATTATAGTACTTTGACTGCTCCTTCTCTTCCCTGGGCCATATTATGTATCCTGTAAGGCATTTCAAATTAGCCCAGAAACAACTGCTTCCGAGATTTGTGCTGGGATTGTGAAATACATACAGGAGCAGTACCATGTACTGGTGTAGATCAGTGTGAGGGGGGAGGTGAGGCAAAACTGCAACAGTTCATAATCCCAAAGAGCACAGCTGATGTGGATGTACTATACTGCTGATGCTGCACTCCTGTGAGCCCACTGGCTCAGTTTGCACTAGTGCAGTTCCCTGGTGCAGACATGGCTTTTGAGCACATCCTTGGTCCTCTGAACCAAGGCTTGCCCCTGGTTCAGCTGTGTCCATTTTTCCTGCATCTACTTAAGAACATAAGTACGGCTCTTCTGGGTCAGACCAAGGTTCCATCCAGCCCAATATCCTGTCTTCCGTCAGTGACCAATGCCAGGTGCCCAGAGGGAATGAGCAGAACAGATAATCGTCAAGTGATCCATCCCCTGTCAGTCATTCTGATAACCAGAGGCTAGGGACACCATTCCTGCCCATCCTGGCTAATAACCATTGATGAACCTATCCTCCATGCATTTATCTAATTCTTTTTTGGATGCTGTTCTGGTCTTGGTCTTCACAACATCCTCTGGCAAGGAGTTACACAGGTTGACTGTGCATTGTGTGAAGAAATACTTCTCTTTATTTGTTTTGAACCTTATCTGCAATGACCTCAGTGTGTGCAGGTTACCAACCTAAACTGCATTGGGTGACTTACTTGCTGAAAGAAGTCTTTGGGCTTTGCTCATTTAAAGGCAAACTGCAAAGCAGAAAAAGGTAGTAAAGCATTCAGGCGGCAGATAGAAACGTATTTACAGTGTTTGTGCCTTTTATTTATTCTTTGTGGCTCTTTGGAGGACTGGCTAAGAAGAATGGGACATTAGAATCATCACAGTCCGATTCCTGAGCTGCAGCTTTGCTAGCACTGCAGGAGACACTGTTGATGCTTTGACAGAAAAGAGCTTTTAGCTCAACTGTTTACAGACAAAAGTTTGAGTTGAAAAGATTTCTCACAATAACAAAGAAAAAAAACAAAAAAAGCCCTAGCAACCCACCATCAACTAAAAACAAAACAAAAAAGCAACAAAAATAAAAGCAGAATCTAAGCCTCAACAATCCCAGCCCCCCCAGATGACACGTGGAGACACTTCTGTGCCTGCAGATTCTAAATGGTGAATATGAACACCCCTGTTTTGGGAATGAACCGTCTTACTCATGTGAACATGTACATTTTTAAAGCATGTGCAGGCAGGGCGAGGGAAGCATTGTTGGGGGGGGTGGGGAGGGTATCCCACATCTGCCCAGGCTGACCTTACTTTAACCCCAGTCTCCACTGTGATATATTGTACTGAGTCTACCATAGGACTGTGTGCAATTGTATTTGTGCACACAACTGTAATGGGATGCCGTTTTTCCACAATATTTGAATCCACTCTTTGTCTTTGTATGTGTGAAGTTGTGTCCCAGGAGTCACAAAAACCTAAGTGTGCTAAAAAGGCAAAACACAGCTCACCACTGTGGAATGTACAAAGTATAATTTGACAAAGACCAATAGCAGCAAATGGTGCAGAGAGAGACACACTTTAATACCAGGAATTCAGAATTCCAGTGCAGAGCTTCCGTTGCCATTTGTAAACCCACATTTTAAAATATAAACAAAGACAATTCAGACTTCAGAGTGCAGAAGAGAGAGGCCCTTCTACATTCCACACAGGAAAATATGGCATAGGCTACACTTTGAACTTTTATATAGCAATAGACCCACCCCCATAGGGTGACATCCTGGCCCATTGTAGGCAATAGCAAAACTCCTTTTGACTTCAATGGGGGGCAGGATAATTGTCTTGACAAATTAGAATATGCTGCTTTCTTACTGGGTCTGGGTATGCCCCTGCCATTTTATTTTAGCAGTGGGACATCTGCATAACTCATACATTTTACAAGTTGAGATATTACACCTGCATATGAATTGCTGCTTGTTCTCCTATATCCATGTTGGTTTTGCTGCGACATGCTGTTTTAATACTAGAAAGTGTTATATTGGATACCACTTATATAGTACTTACATTCTTTACTAGCACCAAAATCACAGAGTTATTGTGGAATTATTTTATTTATGCTAAATTAAATCTATATTTTGTAGAGGGAGTGATACCGTTAATGGGGAAGTGAGCTCTCTCGGGAACCAGAGCATATTTAAGTGTAGCTGCCAGAGACTGTCTGAAGCTGTAAAGCTTTGTGTCACATCCACACTCAGGACTTTTTATATATGGAGTTCTGGCTACAGAGACAAGGCTGAGCCAAAAAATTCTGTATAGGATACTGAGCTGAATTTGAATTTCTCCTCAAATTTGGAAAGAAGAAGCAGATCTGATCCAGGCTTTGATCCGGGCTCATCTTTCCCTCTTCTTACTAATGTGATTGTTTGGCGTACATTCCTTGGTGGCTTGGGGAATATTTATTTGATTTATTTCAGTTTATAAAATCCACTAATCAAAATAATCTCTAGTAGATTTATGATGTATTCCCCAGGCTAATTATGTAGTGTAAGTAATTAGTCTTTTCATGCTAAACTAACAAGTGACAATCCTGCTGTCCATTGGGTCTAAACACATGTATATTCATGTATATTCCAGACACACGTGACAAAGAGTCCTGTGGCACCTTAAAGACTAACTAAAGTATTAGAGCATAAGCTTTCGTGGGCTAATATCCACTTCGTCGGATGCATGCAGTGGACGTATCCAGGGGCAGGTATAAATAAGCAGGCAAGAACCACGTTAAAGATAACAGGGTGGGTCCAATGAGGCTGAACCAGCTGTTATCTCTAATCACGGAGGGTGAGGTATTCCTCTAGCAGCTGAACTGGAGGTGTGAACAGTGAGCGAAGAGAAACTGCTCTTGTAGTTAGCTAGCCATTCAAAATCTCTATCCAGTCCCAAATTGACTGTGTCAAATTTGCACAAATTTGCACTAGAGGAATACCTCACCCTCCCTGATTAGTGATAACAGCCGGTTCAGCCTCATTGGACCCACCCTGTTATCTTTAACCTGGTTCTTGCCTACTTATTTATACCTGCCCCAGGATACTTCCACTGCATGCATCTGACGAAGTGGGTATTAGCCCACGAAAGCTTAAGCTCTAATACTTTAGCTAGTCTTTAAGGTGCCACAGGACTCTTTGTCACTTCTGCAATTCCAGACTAACACGGCTACCCCTCTGATTCTATTCCAGACACAATTATTCTTCTAGTCACTGACAGTAAATCTGCCAACACAAAAAAAGCAATCATCCATAAAGCTGGTATGTTTGACTAAAAAAAGGTTACAGTGGTTTGCCTTATGCCATATTAAGAAAACAATTTTACCTTCAGTGGATTTTTATACTGTCAGATACTTATACAAACAAATGGAACTTGAGTTCATGGAATAACCCCTTCAACCTTAAAAAAACTGAAATACACAAGAGGCATCAACACAATCTGCTTAAAACTAAAAAAAAAAAAAAAAAATAACACCTGACCAGAGCTCCCTTCATTATAGATTTCAGCACAGAAAAGCCACTGCTGACATTTGCTGTTTATAAGATTAGGCTTTTAAAAGAACAGTAGCATCTTTAATCATCTCACTACCAGTGTCCTTACAAACAAAGTTATGACAGGGAGTTCAAACTAAAAGATAAAAATGTGTCCATGAGGTGGGTGGATGAGTCAATAGAGATAGACATAGATTTTATAGATTCCAAGGCACGAAGGGACTAGAGCACATTTTAGAAAAAAGATCCAATCTTGATTTAAAAACTGTCAATGATGGAGAATTCATGGTGACCCTTAGCAAGTGTTTCCAAAGGTTTATTAATTACACTGTTAAAAGTTTACCCCTTTTTTCCAGTCTGAATTTGTCTACCTTCACTTTCCAGCAAGGGGATCCTGTTATACCTTTTTCTGCTAGATTGAAGAGCCCATTATTAAATATTTGTTCCCCGTGTCAGTACTTACAGACTGTGATCAAGTCACTCTTTAATCTCCTTTGTTACACTCAACCAGCTCAATCAGTTTAGTTTATCACTGTAAGGCAGACTGTCTAATGCTTTAATCATTCTTGTGGCTCTTCTTTGAACCCTCTCAAATTTATCAATGTAAATTGTGAGTACCAGAACTGGATAGCACCAGTGATAGCACCAGTGCCATAGACGGGATAATCTGGCCTGCTTTGCATTCTGTGGCAGAAAAGAAAAGCTATACATAGATGGAGAAACATATGTGGGTGGAGTTAGGAGAATATAGTTGCTAGATGGAGTTGCAAGTCTTCTTGCACATGACAGGTAGGCAATCCACCTTTTATATGGCAAAGAAGCTTATGTTAAGACAAAAGAGATGAAGTCTGAGTCATTTAGTTCTTAACCCAAGAACTCTTCCTTTGTAACAATGTTGTGGCATTTGTTTTATTCTAACTTGTTTAACTGCATGGTGCTATTTCAGATTCTTAACTGTGATGAAATGCAGCAGCATAAAGTTGCTACTGTGAATGTTTGCAAGGTTGGGCTGGTAGACTCCAATCCATGCAAAGATTTATGCTCATGCTCAACATTACAAATAAGTAGTCCCATTAAAGTCAATGGGACTACTCCTATGTGTAAAGCATGGGTATAGGTTTTGGCAGAATCAGGGCCTTGTATTGTAATTTTAAAACACCTAAAATGGATTTGTCTCTAACTTGATATTTCACAGTATAATCCATCACAGTTTTGACAGTTAAGCTATAAAGATCTAGGGGGAAAAAGAAGAAAAGAAAAACAAGGAGAACTTTTCAATGAAGATACAAATACAGCTTTAACTACTGTATAACAATACAGGCAGAACCCCAGCTGTCCACAAACAATTGATTATACACAGCTCGATGGCTGGTACTCTATGTGAGGAGTGCTAATACAAAATGCGTTAGTGCTAAAACAGACAGCTGCCAACCTGCCCAGTGAAACGGGAATAAATACCTACATCCAACTTTAAAAATGTGTGAATAAATAATGAGTGTGCCTGTTATTTCCCATCTGTGGTGATTCTGTAGTATATTTATGGGTCAGGTTGCACATCTTCAGAAATTGCAGCACTATGGAGTTGGATGAATGGATTTTTTTTTAATGTTGGAGGAAAAAATCTCTCTTGAAAAAGCAAATACAGAATATAGTGAAGAAAGCAGCTTTGGAAAACCTTAACTTCTCATGCAATTAGCAAATGTGAATTCCAGTGCTTTAATTCTCTATAATATTAAGCGTGGCTTTTTGATAGTATAGGCACTCTCTCTCTCTCTCTCTCTCTCATTGTATGGAGTGCAGCTAAGTGAAGTAAGATTTGCCCAAAGGGAATGTGGAAGTCTGCAGTGACAGCTCTAAGTGAGAAGAATGACTAACCATATTAAAGGTTAGGGAAGGTAACACTTCCAGGATTGTCCTTCTGCGTATGAGACTGAAAAAGGAACTGATTTGAACCCCCTTAAGATTCCTTTAAAAATAGGATGAGCAAAATATTTTGTCTTCTTTTTAGTGATTTTAAAAATCACATCAACTCACTGCTTTCTTTTCTATAAAGTGGGAACATACAGTACATCACATATGAGAATACATCCAAAGCCCCACGTTCAAAGAAGTTGTCAGTAATTTTGAAGCCTGCATAACTGTTAGTGAGAGCCCAAAACATTACTTCATTCGAGTATTTGTGTGAAGCTGAAGTTAGGTGGAAAAAATTCTATAGACAAGATCCTCAGATTTTTCAGTGGCCTGAAACTCAAAAGAGAGCCATACAAAAAGTGGAAACTAGATTAAAATATAAAATAAACCAACACCACAAGTATGAAGTGATAAAATTAGAAAGCCCAAGGTACAAAATGAGGTTAAAATAGCTAGGGGTATAGATGGCAAAAAAAATATTTTTACAAATATATTAGAACCAAAAATTATTTTTTGGGGAGGGAGCAGGGTTTTACTGAAAAAAAAAGGCAACTTTGACATGAATTTGTGAAATGTTTTGGTCACTTGAAATTGGAATTTTTGCCCCTTCCCCACAAAAAAAAAAAAAAAAAAAAAAGGGTTGAAAAATTCTACCCAGCTTTATTTATTGGTCCCATAAAACTTTGGAGCTTGATCTGGTTGGAAATTTTTCTTCAGAAATTTTTTTCAAAAAAAATTCCATTTTCATTAAAATTGAAGCAATTCAGAAAAAACATATCAATGTTGACAAAACTTTTAGAAAAAAAACAAAATGAAGCATTTGTTATAATGTTAGAACACCCTATTTGGATATTTTGGAAAGGAACATTTCCTTTATTTTTGGTTCTGAGGTGATTTTTCTAAATAAAATTGATAGTTTAATATAAAAACAGTTTAAAAAGTCAAAAGCAGAATAAAATGTTTCTAGCAACCCAAAATATTTTTTAAAAAATTTAATTTAATGGGAAATTTCATTTTCTATTTGTTTTCATTTGGTTTCCGATGAGTGGGTGAGGGGGAAGAAAACTTTCAGGATTTCCCAGGAAATAGAAAATTGAGATTCCGCACAGGCCGCCTTAGAGAAGAGTCATTGCTGCTCTAAGTTCTGCAGTGAGTAATGATGCTCTTGAGACCATTTTGATAGTTGTGGATCTGGAGACTGGTGGTTTAGCTGGTGGAGCTGAAGGAAATGTGAGAAAGACAAGACTAAATTTCAACATTATAGAACGCTCACTAAAAAAAAAAAAAGAGTGGTATAGCAAATGCACAACTGTTGACCAAAACATTGTTGGGTGAAATTTGAACACTACATTCATTCATTCATTCACTCATTCATTCATTCAAGTGTGAGTCAGAATTTTTGGTCCTGTTTAACCTGAAAATTTCAACACAAGCTTAATTTGGAATTTGCTACTGATGCCTCCACAACTGCCTCTCTTTTCACTTGTGATACCTAATGCAGAATGCCTAAAGGTCTGATTTCTGCTCCCAGGGGCAGGTGCTAACCCTGGCTCTTTTACAAATAGAATTTTGTCCCTTCCTTTATCCTAATAACAAACCTATACTGGGCCAGATTCTGCCATGCTTACTCATACTCATCCTTTGCACTGAAGCTACCCATAGAGTAAGGGATTTTTCAAGTGAGTCATTGAATCTGGTTCCTTATTTTCATGTGAGCTTTGCTTCAGGGTGAGATGGACAGAGACTCCTAAAGATAGCAGGAAACACTGTCTCATAAGATGCGCTTCCCCATAGTTTTGTAGATCTATATTGTGAGGTCGGTCATTTGCTAAGAATGCAGTAACATGGTCCTGCCTGCGCTCACAGTTTAACACATCCCTGACACTTCAGTTTTCTTCTCCATGTGTTGTACTAAATGGATTTGTCAGAGCATCTCATTTCATTCTAATTCAAGCGCCTACTTAATATTCATCATGTTGTTGGGTGACATTTTTATGTCTGGAACACGTCTCCCATAAAATGACTCAAGGGCAATAAAGCATAAATTGTCTTTAAAACTGTATAAAGGATTTTGAAGTCACAAACAAGACATAAAAACAACATGTAGTTCGAAAGTGCTCTTTCCTCACTGGGTTTATCAAAGTAGAACTGATCTGTCAAGCTTGTTTTATTAAGCAAATGGCTGTGGAAAAAGCCAATGGCAATTCTTATATGTATTAATTTAGCATCAGAATTGGAACTCAGGAAGGGAGGAAAAAGTGGCCGGAAGAACAGATTCACTTAGACTTTTTTTGTTTTAAAAAGCTGATTGCAAACTTTAAGGAGAACAATAAAATTCAACAAAGGTACAAAAGAAAAACTAAATTAAACAATAATAGGCACTAAGAAAATAGGAGAAAATTATAAGACAAATTACTAAAAAGAAAGCACAGAACATACTTGATTCTATTGTGCACTTTGTGAAGGCTTCAGGCATTAAAGTCAATGGAGCTATGCTGATTTACATCACTCGAAGAACTTTTTCTTCCCCTTTAATGCCACCATAAAGGTGAAAAGTTGTATTAAAGATGGGTCCTTCACTATGTTGCTAATAGAATTTCAGGTTATTACAACTGAAAGCATTTTCAGGGTGACATTTTTCAAAGCTCTCAACATTGGCATAATTGCTGCTGTTGCAGCCAATGGCCAATTTAAGTTAACAATAAAACCCCCATTGCCTTCAATGGCAACAGATTTGAGCCAATGTTGAGTGCTTTTGAAAACACCAAACTACAACTCTCGTTTACTTTTCATCATTTTATACCTTTTGCAAGTCACTCAGCCTTTCTCTGTCAAACTTAAGTTCTTACATAGCCCCCCTTACTGTAGTTTCAGAACAGCTCACAATCCTTAATGTATTCATCCTCACAACATGCTTGTGAGGTAGGGCAGGGTTATTACCACCATTTCACAGAGGGTGAAATGAGGCACTGAGAGACTAAGTCCCAAGGTCATACAGGATGTCTGAGGCAGAACAGTAAATTGATCCAGGTTTCCAGAGTCTGAAGCTAATTGCCTAACCCTCCAGACCAGCCTTCCCTTCCCCTGTCCGCCTCCTCCCCTTTCAGTGGGTATAAACTACAGCTACCTGTTTGTGCAGCTCCATGCATCACATTTCATGCAAATTAAGTACTAAGTTAATTTGCATGTTGGTAGCTGCAAACTGAGTTCAAAATATTTTGTAGATTTTATACTCATGAAGCCCTGGTGAATGAAGGGCAAGCAAGCTTCCCACATACACCCAACATGCCTTAGGCATGCTCTGGGGAAAACTTTCACCAGGGCTTGCAGGACAGATCAAGCTCCGTGGCCTCTGCAGTTTTCGGCCTCTTTGTTGAGTTCAGTGTTGCCAGCTCTCATGGTTTTATCACAAGTCTCACAATATTTTGTATTTTATAAATATAAATTTATATTTTTATAAATATTTCATATTTTATAGTCCAGGGCCTAATCTGAAGCTCTTTGAAGTAAATGAATAGACTCCTAAAATCTCACTAGACTTTAGTTCAGGTCCTTAGAGCAAGTCATGCTAATTATTGAAGGAAAAATTTGATAAAGATTGTGAACAGTTGCATAACCAAATTTCTGTAGAAAAGTCTGAATTATGGTGACACAAGGTAAATGTATCTTGTCCTCTCAAAAGAGGGTGGCAGTTTGTTTTAGTGAGAAATCTAACTAAAAGTCATTCAGCATGAAACCAATACATTAGTGGATATTTTAATATGCAGCTTTATACTAATATACATTACGGTGAGAAATAATTGTTGCAAATCAGCATTACTTCAGAAAGAGATAAACAGTCAAAGTAAATTGAATGTGACACTTGCTACAAATGTCTTCATTAGAGCCTTTTATTTCAATTCAAACTGTCATAGGCTTCATCAGCTGATTGCATTAACTATCTGAGTCTCACATTTTCTGTCATACAGTGCAGTAGTTGTACCATACAGGAACTAATTTCCAAACACAACAATATTTATTTTACTGCTGGAGAAAAAAAAATGGCAATGCCCCATAGTACTTCAAAACAATGGGAAATCAGACCTAACTTAATTTGTATAGCCATAGAAAAGAAAAGTCAGTCAAGATAGAGTCTGAAAGTGGCTCATGACCTTGAGTGCCTACTTCAGGGCAGACTGGCAAAAACAAGGCAGACACCCCTAACTGGTGGAGTGTGCCATTATTAGATCTCAGCAACCCAGCAACAAATGTGAACTCCTTGATCACTATAACAGTCTTACTAGGGAGTCACAGACAGTCCCCTTAGACCAAGGGTGGGCAAACTTTTTGGCCCGAGGGCCACATTTGGGTTAAAAATGGTGCAGAGGGTCGGGTAGGCAAGCCTGACTCCGCCCCTTATCCAACCCCCACCCACATCCCGCCCCCTCAGAACCCACGACCCATCCAACCCCCGCCCCCGCTCCTTGTCCTGTGATCGCCCCCTCCAGACACCCCCCCCCCAATTTAACTGCCGTCAGGAACTTCATCCCCTAAGCCCCCAGTTCTTTGTTCCCTGACTGCCCCCTCCCAAGATCCCCCCACCTTAAC